>QFEV01000463.1:0-14961 GCA_003316405.1 Thelephora aurantiotincta
CTGGCGCAACGCCCGAGGCCTCCGCGATATCCAAGGCCGCGATTGCCGTATTCAGCGAGGAAATGGTGCATTCTTGGCGTTTCTGTTGTCTAGCGGGGGAGTACATGGGTCCGAAGTCGATGTGGTACGAGAAAGCGTTGGAGCCTGCAGGCAACAAGGAAGAACCCGAACCCCGATACGACAGGTGGCATCGACTGCAACCCATTGGATGAACGACGGCGTCATTCAAGGAAAAGGCCGTAACTTGACGTGATGTGTACGCGAAACCAATCCCGTGATGAGGCCTCAGTGAGCATGGTAGCCGATTCTTGAGGCGTTTCCCCTGGAAACTCGAGATAAGAAAGGACTCGGTGATGAATGTTCCGGTTGCCGGCGAGGATGGATGACCCGTTGGGCAAATATCGTCAGTAAACAAGTTGAAGTGGTGAGACGGTGATCGAATGGTCGCCGGCCGGGTTCCAGGTCCTGGACTTGAGATTGGATTCCAGGAGCACTGCCCCTCCCCGCTTCTCGTCGGACTGCCTTGGGCAAACATTCAGTACCAGTACTCAGCGCTCAGTCTTCCGGTGCGGTCTCGTTTTTTAGGCTCGTCTATTTCGATAGCCCCGGGCTGACTCGGACTCAGCCTGCCGGTCGCACAGCTCGAGTCTTCCCAGAGTATCCGTGTTCACACCGCGTATCGTCTGCATATTTGTTTCTGACGGCTACTGAATCTTCAGAATAATCGCAAAGACGACGGTCCTTCTGGATCCACTGATTTGTGGTTCGCGAATTGGCATTCGGGACTCTCACAAGTAAAAGAAACAACGACGGCGGGCTCCGCCAGCACGTGTGTATAGGCTATAGACAATACGTACGATATGCTACATACAGAAGGTGGGTAATATCTGCGAGAGTGGGTAGTATAACAGGCGAGTGAGGAAAGGAAAGGGAGAGGGTAAAGGATACAGTTGGAGAGACAATTTATTACAATTGATGCTCGTGAAGCAATAAAAAGAACCGCAGGGTTAGGATAGCGAAAAAAAGCGGAGGGAAGATGGGCGCCAAAGCCGATGATGTCGATTAGTGTTTGCAGGTGAGGTACGTATCGTCGCGAAAAAAAATTCCAGAATCGTCCATGGTTCGTAAAGAATCGTGGAAAAGGTCGTGACGGAGCTTTGAGAGAGAGAAGACGGAAGCCGTTTCAGAGCGCCACAGGCGCGAACGGATTCTCATTCATGGAGCTCCTCGACGCCTCAGCAGCGCTCAGGAAAGGATTTGTCGCGGTCAGCTTCGGGTTCGGTTTTCGTTGGTATTCCTGAGGCTTCACCGCGTATGAATCATCGAATGGCGTAGCAAATGGGTCCACCGGTGGGCCTTTGTTGACGTTCTTCGCAGACGACTTGGTGGAAAACACCAACTTCCTCGGTAGATCGGGGTGCAGAGGTCGACCTGGGCCTGGCGGAAAGTTGTCGCCCGTATCTGCCGTCACGTTCGGAACCTGATACTGGACGAAGGGAGGGGGTGACGGTTTCCTCACGGGCAGTTCCGTTCGGACCCGAGCGGAAGAAATACCTGGGGGAGGGGGAACGCTCCTTGTCACCTCGGGAGGCACTGGCCTCTCGTATCCATGGTGAAGGGGAGGTGCGAGGTGACTTGAAGGTCCATTGGTGACTACAGGCTTCCTCTCAGCTCTGACCCCCCGGAGATTACCCGAAGGTGACGGGACATCTGGCTCCGGATCTCCGTTCCTCACTCTCAGTGGAGCGGCTTGGGATTTGGGACTTCCTTGACTTCCATCGCTGCCACGAATGGGTAGCCAAGGGAATCGGGGGGCAGCTGGGGAGACAGACCACGTCGATTTTGGCCTGTTCTCATCGTGTTCGGTGGGAGAGGGGGTCACGATCGTGGGGAAGTTCGTTGGCTTCAAGTTTGCAGCGCGCCCCGTATCGATCGACAAATTGGGCGGTGAACTGTATCCGGGTTGGGGATCAGAGTGTGTTGGTGGGGAGATAGGACGTGGCTTGAGATCCTGTTGGCCCCTTCCAAAAGGGTTGAGAACGGCGAGACGAGAGAACACGGATGTGAGAGTTTTGGAGACAGAAGTGGGAGCCGAGTTTCCGGAGGAGACAGGCTCGTCATCGACATCAATGACGAAATTCTCCTTGTCCACCGTCTTGCGACCGAACATACCCATGCCAATGAAGCCTCGGGCGGTGTTCTTGAACTGAACAGTGGGTTTACCAACGGGGGAGGCACCTTTCTCGTTCTCCTTCGAAGAGTCAAGGAAACTATCCCAACTCTTCTCATAGTTCTTGTCCAAGTTCTTCAACGGATGGGGGTGGGGCTTGAGCAATCCGTTGGCACCGACAGGAGAGCCAATTCGTCGACAAGGGGAAGTGAGGGCCTCAAGGAAACCGGGTCGAGGCGAGGCCAAAGGGGTGAAAGAGGGGAGTTTCATTCCACCACGGCCGCCATTCTCGGTCAAACTCTCGTCGGTGATGACAATATTTCCACCACGAACAGCGAATTGGTCGAAACCTTCCCTCTGCTCCTTCTGCCACCTCTTCTTTTTCCTTTGATCGATCAGAGTCTTGAAGTAAGAGTGCCAGACAATGACGAGAAGAGCCATGAGGACTACGAGGCCCCAGATCCCGATGAAAACGAAGAACGTGACACGCTCTTTCTTCAGTGCTCCGACATAACTGGACACGATCCTTCCCACAGTCCCACCGTCCTCCCCGTCTCCGCTTCCAATAGCGGCGAGAGCGACAGGGCGGGAAATCGCCTCCACTTCTTCGGAAGAAAGCATGAGCGAGGATTGGTTCATCCGTGGCATGTTGACGTGCAAGTTGTTGTGCATGAATGTCAACGCGCTGGACAACGCATCCACTTTACTCCCGACGAGACAGAAAACGAAATCCTGCATGGGCTTCTCGAGGACCGTTCCCCCAAAGATAGTCACAACCAAATCCTGAACCTCGCCGTAAAAATTGTTGAGGGTGGTATTGAGAGTGGAAGTGGTGGAGTTGACCCAACCGAAGACGCCCTCGTTGATTGTGTTCTGAATGAGATCCACCTCGGCGTTGACTTGGGAAGTGTACGCCGCGGACTGGTTCAGCATATTTTTGTTGATGGCTGTAGCGATGGTATTCGAGAAGTCGTTCTTCGAGGAGACCGTCTTGTTGTGGTAGAACCGTGCAATGGGACCAAGAGCGAAAAGTTGAAGTTGAACAGAGAGGAGGCCGACAAAGCCGATGAGGAAGCACGCAAGAACGGGCGGGTGAAAAATGTAACTGAAGAGCCACTGGGTGTGGATTTGCTGAGAAGGAGAGAGGCGAAGTAGAGCAGAGATCTTGTTGGCAATTATCATGAAAAGAGGATGAGCGGTGATTCCGTGGAGGGTCAAAAGATTGTGGTTCGTGAGGTTGACGCTGGGAGTCAAATAGGTGGTGTGGCGAATAACGGTAGGGTCCGTGGTCCAAGCCTGACGAATGTACTCAAGGTGGTTCTGGAGACAGCGCCATTTGTACCACTCAAGGGCGCAGTTTGCAAGAATGAGGAGGAGGATGGCAGCAATGACAATGATGGTGCCAATCTTGGTCACTTTGACAAGGTCACGGCCGAGATCATCGATGACAGAGGTATCGACCTGATCGCAGAAAGCGATCGTCGACTGTTGAGGAACGGAAAGGACAGATGGCTTGAAGGAAACACCGCTGAAAGTGTCGTTGATCTCCTTCTTGGTCAACTCAAAGGGAGTGTCGAGACTAGAGAATGGATGAGGAAGAGGAACTTTTCGGAAAGAGCGTTGAAAGCTTACACCGCATTAAGCTTGTCTTTGATCTGTGCGGCCGATGGGATTGAATTGTTGAGTTTTATCAACGCTTGGGTAAAATCGTCGGGGATTGTGATGTTCTGGAGACTGTCGAGAGAAGAGAGATTGAACTGGGGGGCGGTAATGGGTGAGAAGGGGTTGACTTTGTTGATGCCGTCAACGGCAGTCTTGATGGCGCTGTTGACGGAAGTGATGTCATTTTGTATCGAGGTCTTAATATTCGCCAGAGTGTTCTTGATGGAGTTGGTGATCTGGGATGATGTGGTTAGGTGGAGAGAGAAGAACGCTGAAAGATGATTGCGGCAAACCTCTTCAACTGCAGAGATAAGGACGGAGAGCGTCCCACGGATGACGAGTTCGAGGAAGCAAAGGAAGGTAGAACGGTAGATGTCGACCAAGAAATTGATGATGGCTTCCATTGCGGTGAGCACAAGGATGAGAGCGGCCCTGGCATCGTCGAGGGTTCCGTTGACAGAGTCGGTGAGCTGCTGGGTGGCTGCGAGAGCCATGTATCTGGGAAAGCTGGTAGTGGAGGAAGCGGATCTCTCTGCGGCTTTGCAGCTGGCAAGGAGGTTCTCCTTGGCGCTCTCGATGGAACTCTGGGCAGAATCGCCGGACGACTGGAGTCGAAAGACGACGAAGAGGAGAGAAATGATTGGATAGGCGACCCAGGCCAAGGAAAGGAGATGGGGCAGCTCGAGATATGGCTTGAGAGAGGTCGACACTGCCGAGTCGTAAACTGGAGGCGGAGAGGGGGCGCGCGGAGACATTTGCAAGAAAAGAAAGGGAAAAGAGTCGACCAGCGACCTAGGGCAGATCAAAGGAAAGGTCGTCGTCGAGGGAGAGAGAAGGCGGGGACCGCATCGAGTGAACGGACCCCGTTATAATATCCCGCCTGGTCCATTGTCGCTGTTCGGTGCGTCGCGGCCATTATTGTCTTCCTAATTCGGAACAACCGGCAGTGATCACGTGCACTTTCACATCCGCCGAGCGATCCCCTCTGCTCTGTTTATTGTTTGCATTACCAGAAGCGTCGCAGGACCTTTAGGCGAGATCCGGGTGGAGGAGAACACAAGAAAAAAGGAAGAGAGAGAGAGGGAGAGGTTGTATTCCAAAGTGTTTATCCGGCTGAATGGCGTTCAGAAGCGGTGCAGACCAAGTATATGAAAGACGGTTGTATTCACTCCTGCGACGCTTTTAGTTTACGCTCCTGGCCAAGGACAACTCGGCCAACTCCCTTTGTTTGCGGCTCACTCTCGGACGCCGATGCCCCCGTGGGAAAACCCACCCAGTGGGAGGTCACAGTGCCACGTGACCCCCGTTTCACCCTCTTCCTTCTCACGATTGCTCCTCCTCCCTCCAGTAACCACATGCTATATCCCCCGCCTACATGGAATCCTTATACTCTATCGGTCTAGGCCTCGGCCTACGCTTTCTTATCGATGCCGCAACCAAATTTCACGGTCTTCGCGTCGACGGCATCCTCATCGGCCTCTGGGAGGGAATCGTCCTCAACCACTTCGTCCGACAGTTCCCCTCCTCCTTAGACCCTTACATTGCTCTTGCGTTCCGTATGCTCATCGACATCATCCTCACAAGAAACTTCTCTAGGATGACCGTAGTCACTCTCTGGACCGGTCTAGGAATGGTCCTTTCCGACGTGTTCCCTGAGGTAAACCGTGATAAACGGTTCCGTAGGATGACACGCCCTTTCCGTAGATGGCTCAAGGACCCCAACCTCGACTTTCTCGATTATTTGCCGCCCCTTCCGTCCCTTTCTGGAATCACCTACTATCTCAACCCTCCTCCTTCCCGCTCCCGTAGTCGCCCTTCCAGTTCCACCCGCCCGTCCTCCTCGAGGCGTGTCGTGTCCCGGACACACAGCACTACTACAAGAGCACGCAGTCCAGTCGGAGAATCGTTTATTCTTACCAGTAGTCGTCGTCACTACGCGTCCGAAACCGAGACGACAACGACAAACAGCAATGCTACCCCTTCAGTCACATCCCCCCCTAACCAGATAATGCCACCACTACGCGGAATACTCACCCCTACGCTTCGGAGCTCGATCGTCAGCCCTTCACCCAAGCTACCGTCTATTCTCACCCCTTCGCGTCCCTCAACTTCTATTCTCAGTCCCCCACAGTCAACCGCATTCTTCCCACCAAACTCTACCTTATCGAGCCCAACGCGTGAAGTACCGTCGCATCCGCCACGTTCAGGAGTCGTGAGCCCGTCGCGTTCAATCCTCAGTACCCCTCGTTCCATCCTCGGTCCTCCCCGTCAATCCGTCAACAACCCGCCGATAATCCAGCAACCTGCCCCGCGGCATCCCCCTCCCACTTCTATTATTTCCCCTCCTCTTCCTGCGCCATCTCCCTCAATCTCATCCCCGCTCCCCCCCGCCCAGCTCCCCCTCAGTCCTCCACATAACTCTCCACCTGGTGGGCGCGAGTCCGATCTAGAATACTCTGATATTCCCTACAACCACGTTCCTCACAACGCAACACGCCAACCACGCCGATTCCCTCAAGAAACCCAGTCCCCTCCTCTCGTCGCAGACCCACCGCACAACTTTGAATCGATCCCGATGGCGATGCCTGAAACCCAGCACGCGCCCCCCTCCGTATATCACAGGGATCTCGATCAGAACCGCCCACGTCCCTTGTCAGATATCCCAGAAGCCACACAATCTCAGGAAGCTTCCCAGGTATCCCGGCTTTCGCACATTTCCCACCTCTCTTCGCGTGTCTCTCAGGCTCTTTCTCATCTTCCACCTCCCTCCGAGCACACGACAGAAGGAGACGAGCCTGAGTACCAGAGCGGCTTGGATAGCTCGCAGTACGATGACATGGATGCCTTCATAACACCCCCTAACTTGGCTAAAGGATCCGTTATTAACGATGATCACGATCCGTTAATGACCCCGCCTGGGAATACCGTTGCGAGAAACATGACAGGTGTCGGTTCGGGGTTTGGAGAGACGGATAAGAGGAGAGATTCCGACCCACCGCCGCAGTATCAATACCTCCCCTTTGGCGCCTTTGACGATCAAAACCAGAGCTCCGGGAGGGGTCTGAGTAGCGATGGCCAGCCTGGCCAGGAGGCTAGGGATGCTGTGTCTCGACCGGAGAAGGCGTCATCCAGCAAGGGGGACAATACGGAGGGGCAGTCACCCGCCCCCGCTCCTGCCACGATACATAAACGGACGGAATCCTCGAACAGGCCCTCAATGATTCCAGTTCGGGGTAATTCTGTCTGGGGAGGATCAAACCTCGACATTTCCGATACACCTGTCCGACCTCCACCTCCCTCATCCGTTCGTGGAGGTGGGTCTGTGTGGGGAGGATCTGTGAAGGACGAGGAACCGGCAACGATCAGAGCCCGAGACCAGCCCGCGTCCAAATCGAACAGAGGTTCAGTCTGGGGCTCCTTCTGGGGTGGTAGCACGAAGGACGAAGGCAGTGTTCGGGATGACGTTAGTGTTCGTGAAGACATCCCTATCGAGCCCGCCCGAAGGGATTCTCGCGACTCGAGGGACAGATCCGTCAAGGCCGACAGCGTAAAGCCTGCGAGGTCTGTGAGAGAACCTTCCGCGGTCAGGTCTACACTTTCCAAAGTTCCGTCCGTCAGAGATGACAAGTCTACTCTTGATTCTTCTATTAGTGAACGGAAGCAAGATTCACCACAGCCTCTTTCTCGTCAGCCTACGGGGAACGGATCCGTTCGCGGGGAAAGCATATTAGGAAGCGTCAGAGGTGAACCAAAGCCTTCACAAGAACCACAACCACCACCACGGAGCGTCCGTGGTGACCGCTCAGAAGTCGACCTCAGTGGAGACAATGCGAGTGTCGCGGGGAAAACGACCAAGAGCGTGTTGGATGACGCGAAATCCTCTGGGGAGCGCGTTGTCCCCTTGGAAGACCCCAGTGCACAGAAGAAGTCGGATAGGGAGACCGAGAACAACGCCCCTCTCACCCCTGCCAAGAACACTCCAAGCATAAGCGCCAGTGCTAGCCTGTGGAGTGAGAAACGCGGCATCGGAGAATTGCCTCTGCTCCCACCTCCGGAAGGTGAGTTTTCTCGTAAATGATCCGCTCTTATGTTGACCTTTATACTCACAACCAATCCCACGTAGAGCCCGTAAAGCCAGCGGGCCCGATCATGAAAAATATTGAGGGCATGAAAGGCGACGAAGCTTTGAAGGTAGTTAGGGATGCTTGGGACCAAGCGGTCAGGACTCGCGCTCCTGAGTTGAAGATTGTCGTGGGGCTTGGTAAAGCCGGGACTCAGTTAAAGAGGAAGATCACGAAGAGCCTTGAAGACGAGTAAGTTTAACCAGTCGAACAACCCCTTCTACTCATGCAAATCCTAATTTTATCGTTTCCCCACTTGCAGACATAACGTATCGCCCTCGAAGGTCAATTTGCGAGAAGTAATCTTCAAGCTTCCGAACATCCCTCCTGCCATCTCCAATTAAATCTCCTGGATTAATGATGTGGCTCGACGAGACCACGAACGTTGTCGATGCTAGGTGCCCAACGCTCGATGTATTATGTGCTCTGTAGAGTGGACGATTGCACGTTCCTTCTCACCTGTTCCCTCCTCTTTCCCTCTATTTTGTTTTTCATATCCTTTCCGGTTTGATATCCTGATATCTTGACGATATATCCTGTGGTCTGATATTTTTTGCTCACTTGGCCCTTTCACCCATCCACGCAACGCAGCGACACCCCAATCCATCGTTTTATCTGTTAGCCGGTAGCTGTTTCAGTTCGTCGATTCACCAGTCCAAACCCTTGCTCCTTTTTGTTTCCGTCCTCTTTCTCTCTCGTCTGTCTTGTAAGTTTTTGTAACGTATAAGCTTAAATCAAATTTCGTTCTCTCGGATCTCTGCCTTGTCGACACCATCCCATATTGAAGCTGATGGCCCTCGCGACCTGCTTTATACGCGGGCGGAGGTTGTTGCCTGAATCGATGACCGTGGGGAAAGCTCCAAGACACTCTATAAAGCGAGGGCTAGACAAGGAGCAACGGTTTGGATGGGATTTGAACGAGGGTTCCCAAGGGAAGCGGCCCCTCGCCGACCTTGCAGAAGCTTCCTCGGTGAGGTACTTTGCAACCGTCCAACATCCATCCCCATCGTCAAAACAACGGACGAGATATACATTTCTGGAACAACTGCAGAGAAAGATACGATAGCACCCGTAAGGCGAAGTACAGATGAAGGATGAACGAGGGATTTACAATGACAGAACGATATACATGAACGGATGATACAGAAAGACCTCGGGGAGAAAAAAGGGGAATGGCAATGACGAAGGACACAGCAGGAGACGGAGTGAAGGGGACAGGACGTGAGTTACGTGCGGAAGGGCATGTTGGAAAGGGTGCATTCTCCTGAACTTGAGATGGACATTCAATGCGTGTGGGAAGTCGGAGAACTCACAAACTCACCACAAATTACATCTTCCTCTCGATCTCCCGAAGGAACTCTCTGGAGTCCTGTATGTCCTTCGTGGCCCCGAGCCTCTCGTAGATTTCTATGGCGCGCAACACCTCGGATTTCGCCCTTTCATGCCCCCCTTGTCTATTCCACGAATCAGCCTGTAGCTCCGTCGCGCGACCCAGATCGTAGTCGCTACCGATGGCGATGGCGTGCGATTTCGCGTGTTCAATGTGAGACTGAGCATCATCGAACACTCTTTTGTCGAGAAACAGGTATGCCAGGGAGCAATGAATCCAAAATATTTGTTCGTGCCAGTCAAACTGGGTGGCAATGTCGAGGGCTGCCCGGAAATGGGTGATAGCTTGATCTGCCCTGTAGCTACATCGATATATGTCGCCGAGGAGACGGCGACATACGCAGGTCCAATATTGCTTGCCTTGGTTCAGGCAGAGATCAATCGCTCGGGAAGCAGCTTCTTCCGCGGCCTTGGGCCGACCGGAGTCGGACAACGCAAAAGCGAGGAAATACAGAGACTCCGCTTGTCCGGAGGTGTCGCCAAGCTGTTCACAGATCTCCAATGCTTCCCTCGCCCGCTCTATCCCTTCGCTGTGGAGGCCGAGTAGCCGGTTTGCACTAGATATGTATCGCAATGTTTCAGCAACCCCGGGATCATTCCCCTCCTTCCTCTGTAGTTCTAAGGTACGACCAAGAAGATTCTTGTACTCCTGCTCATTCCCAACCGAGGTGAACAACAATGAGAGGTTGAACAAACACTTCACCTTGGAAGGGTGGCCATCTGGGAGCCCCCGAACCTTTAGTCCCAGGGCCACGAGGCGTGGTTTGTGCCAATAAAGGTGGAGCATGAAAGAGGCACAAGCGTTCCATGCATCACCCGAGCCCATGTCGATTGTCGTGAAGACGTCCAGCAAGTGCTCGACATTTGTATCCTCTGACGTGATCCATTGCGCTTCGTTAAATCCTGGCTTATCAGGATCAAGATCGATTGACAGGCGGGTGAAGTAATGTTCCTTGGCTGTGTAGAGGAGTGGAAATGACTTGGGGTCCGTAGGACGAAAATAGTCTCGGAGCGGCGCCAACATCGTGACGAACCCCTCGCGCCGGTATGTCAGGGAGAGTATGCAGAATGTGTCAATGATGCTTGTTCTGTTCGAAACCATCGGAAACAACCAGCCCAGGTTTCCTTCGTTGACACCCCGGGGGAAGAAGGCAATGACTCCAAGAAACTCCCGTGCATCGGACCCAAGCTCTTGGAACGTCGGAGAAGCGAGCGAAAGTTCGATTGTCGCGGCGAGACTCCTCTTGTGCGCCGTCTGCAACACACCCGTCCGCGATCGCTCCCACTCCTCGGTCAATCGGATCGTGTCCCACTGGTTGTGGTACGCAATTGTGGCGAGTAAAGTGATGGAGAGTGGATGGAGGTCCAGTCGTTTCAAAATGTCGTCGACGTGCTCGGAGTGCTCGCCATGCTTGTAGATTCCATAGAATGTCTCGCGCGCGGCCCCCATCGACAGTGTCGGGATGTTGAACCTCTCGCAGCCGGGAGGGACAACGGAAAGCCGGGAGGTGATAACGAGGGAAATGTTGCTGAACTGGCTCAGTTCCTCCACTACCGCATAGATGTCCCCACCATCCCTTCCCTGTGGGTCGAGTATAGATTCGGCATTATCGAGGACGATCAGCATCTCCTTGGAGCGCAGGAATGGGCGGAGGGGGGCCAGACTCTCGGGATTCTTGTTGCCTGCACCGATGACGCTTGAGAGTTCGCTGAGGAAAGGAGCGAGAGAGGTGGAGAACTGGTCACAGCGGATGAATCGTCGATTTTCGCCAAACCGTTTTTTGATCCGATCGTCATCGAGCACCGTCAGGGCGATGGAAGTTTTGCCGATCCCGCCGGCCCCAATGAGAGCGACTGGAGTGAGGCTGTGGGTGAGATTGACAATCCTCTCAATCAAATCGCCGCGTCCGAATAACACTCTTGGTGGTGGGGGAGGGGATTCTCCAGATGTACTATATTAAGATATCAGAGACCCGATCCATTGACGGGCAAAGCTGCTGACCTGGTCTGCGCCTGGACGGTGGTCAACGCTCATTCGGTGCGTACTTGCAAGTCGCAACACTCACCGGCTGATTTTTAGTATCGGCCCCTTCCTGGCTCTTCACGAGATTGCCAAGATCACGATGCATGTCAGCGACTGCGGCCCGGGTATCCACAACATCTACGTGTATGTTTATCACAAGCTCGGCCTGGAAGAAGGCACTTAACGATGGCCGTGCAAAGACAAGAGTGCTCACATTGAAGACGAGCAGTGCCCCGTTGAGGTCCGACTTCCATGCCGCAATCATATCTTTGTCGTTCTTGGAATGTAAGAGCCGATAGAACAAGCCTCGTTTGCCCTTCCTGACAATGTTTTGCCGGATATCAATGACCGTCCTGTCGTCCCATCGGAAGATTGTCATCAGTGGCAATTCTGGGTTGACCACGACCCGATTCAACCTACACCGTCAATTGTTTTATCGCCTCGCGCACCGATGCGTTTAGTTCGTCCAGCCCTTTCCCGCTTAACCCCCGGTCAAGGACTCCGCAGACGTTTGCACAGGTCAATGCAAGGTCAAGGTAGTCCTCTTCGTTGGTCATGGTATCCTATCCACACTTTAGCTCGTGATCCACCAACACAGAATAAGGGGAGCCCCACCTTGACCATCGTGAGGATTTCCCTGACGACGTTGAAAGCAGCCTTGGCTGGCGCAACGCCTGAGACGTTCTCAGCGGTATCCAAGGCCGCGATCGCCGTATTCATCGAAGAGATGGTGCGTTCTTGACGTTTCTGTTTCTTGGCGGTGGAGTACATGGGTCCGAGGTCGACGTGGTACGAGAAAACGTTGCAGCCAGCAGATGACAGGGAAGAAGCCGAACCCTGATACGAGGGCCGGCATCGACTGGAGCCCATTCGACGAATGACGGCGTCATTCAAGGAAAAGGCCGTGACTTGACATGATGAAGGGAACCTACGTACGGACCGAATCCCGTGGCGATCCCTCGTCGAGTATGTTACCGTTAGTCTGTCCTCGGGTGTTTCTTCTGAAACCCCGGGATGAGAAAGGACTTGGTGATGAAATTAGTCGTCAACGAGGACCGACGATCGATGAACGAGGGGTTTACAGTGAAATGGAACGACGCGCATGCATGAGCGGAGGATACAGAAGGACTTGGGGGGAGGAAGAAAAGGGAGCAGCAATGACGGGAAGTACAACAGGGAGACGGAGTGAATGGAACAGGGGGTAGGCTACGTGCGGAAGGGCGTACTGGAAAGAGTGCGTTCTCTTGAACTTGGATGAAAAGTCAATACGTGTGGGGGGTAGAGCAATTTCAGAGGACTCACAAACCACCACGAACTATGTGTTCCTCTCGATTTCCCGAAGGAGCCGTTTGCAATCTTGTACGTCACTCTTTGACCCGAGCTTCTCGTAAATTTCCATGGCGCGCAACGCCTCGGACTTTGCCTCTTCATACCTCCCCTGGCTATTCCACGAATTAGCCTGTAGCTCCGTCGCGCGACCCAGATTGTATTCGCTGCCAATGGCGATGGCGTGCGATTTTGCCTGTTCAATGTGAGACCGAGCTTCATCGAACGCTCTTTCGCCGAGAAACAGCTCTGCCAGGGAATTGCGAATCCAAAAGAGCTCCTCGTGCCAGTCAAACTTGGTGGCAGTGTCGAGCCCTGCCTGGAAATGGGTGATGGCCTGATCTGTCTTGTGGCTGAATCGATATATGTTGCCGAGCAGACGGTGACAAGCGCAAACCCAATATTGCTTGCCTTGGTTCAGGCAGAGATCAATCGCCCGGGAAGCAGCTTCTTCCGCAGCAGAGGACTGACCGAAGTCGTACAACGTGAAAGCGCGGAAATACAGGCACTCTGCTTGTCCCGATGTGTCGCCAAGATGTTCACAGATCTCCAATGCTTCTCTCGCCTGCTCTATCCCTTCGTCGTAGAGGCCGATCAGCCGGTTCGCATCACATAGGTATCGCAATGTTTCAGCAACTTTCACGTCATTCCCCTCCTTCCTCCGGAGCCCTAACGCGCAAGCAAGAATATTCTTGTACTCCTGAAAATTCCCAACTAACCTGAACATCCGTGAGAGATTGAACAAGCATTTGGCCTTGAAAGGGTGGCTATCCGGGAGCCCCAGAACCTTTGGTCCCAGCGCTACGAGACGTGGTTTGTGCCAATAAAGGTGAAGGATGAAGGAAGCACAGGCATCCCACACGTCACCTGAGCCCATGTTGATCGCCGTGAAGACATCGACCAAGTGTTCAACATTCGCGTCCTCCGATGTGATCCACCGTGCCTCCTTAAACCCTGGCTTGTCGGGATCAACGTCAATCGACAACCGGGCGAAGTAATGGTCCTTTGTTGTGCAGAGGAGCGGAGACAAGTTGGGGTCTTTAGGGCGGAGATAGTCTCGGAGAGGTGCCAGCATCGTCACGAACCCATCGCTCCGGTAAGTTAGGGAGAGGGCACAAAACTTGTCGAGGATGTGTTTCCCGTTCGAAACCTCTGGAAACAACCAATTGAGATTTCTCTCGTTGACACCTCGAGGGAAGAACGCAATGACTCCGAGGAGCTCTCGTGCATCGGGCCCAAGTTCCTGGAACGTCGGAGAAGCGAGCGAGAGGTCGATTGTTGCAGCGAGACTCTTGTTGTGCGCCGTCTGCAACACACCCGTCCGCCATTGCTGCCACTCCTCGGTCAATCGGATCATGTCCCATTGGTTGTGGTATGCAACAGTGGCAAGTAAAGTGATGGAGAGCGGATGGAAATCGAGTCGTTTCAGAATGTCATCGACGTTGTCGGAGTGCCCGTCGTGTTTGTAGATCCCATAGAACGTCTCGCGTGCGGCCTCGATCGACAGTGTCGGGATGTTGAACCTCTCGCAGCCGGGAGGGACAACGGAAAGCCGGGAGGTGATCAGGAGTGAAATGTTGTTGAACTGGCTCAGCTCCTCCACCACCGCATAGATGTCCCCACCATCTGCTCCCTGCGGGTCGAGTATAGATTCGGCGTTATCGAGGACGATCAGCATCTTCTTGGAGCGCAGGAATGGGCGGAGGGGGGCCAGACTCTCGGGATTCTTGTTGCCTGCACCGATGACGCTTGAGAGCTGACTGAGGAAAGGAGCAAGAGAGGCCGAGAACTGGTCGCAACGGATGAATCGACGGTTTTCGCCAAACCGTTCTTTGATCCGATCGTTGTCGAGCACCGTCAGGGCGATGGAAGTTTTGCCGATCCCTCCGGCCCCAATGAGAGCGACTGGAGTGAGGCTGTGGGTGAGATCGACAATCGTCTCAATCAAGTCGTCGCGTCCGAAGAATGCTCTCGGTGGTGGTGGAGGAGACTCTCCAGACGTGCTAATGAAGATATCAGAGATCAGACCCAATAACGGACGAGGCTGCTGACCTGGTTTGTGCCTGGACGGTGATCAGCGCTCATTTGGTGTGCACGAGTACTCGCAACTCACCGGCTGATTGTTGCTATCAGCTCCTTCTCGACTCTTCACGAGATTTACGAAGTCGGTCCGAAGTTCGGAAACGATGGCGCGAGTGTCCTTGACATCATGGCGGACGTCGGAAACAACGGCATGCGTATCCTTGACATCGTGACGGACATCAGTGACC
>QFEV01000465.1:0-30547 GCA_003316405.1 Thelephora aurantiotincta
TCTCCGCCGCTATTGTCGGTACGTTGCCCGATTCCGAGATGGGCATGTACTAATGAAATCCTTTGCTCCATGGCCGTAGGCGGAAGGTACGCTCATCAGCACGTGCCGGTCAACCTGCGACATATTATTGCTGCCGAGTCCGCGTCGAACGATGGGCTTGCTTATCCTTTTCTCAGTCTTTCCATCTATCTTACTGTTGAGGCCTCGAAAAGAACGGCATTTGCAAAGTGGTTCCTCGTCGGATGGCTCTGCAAGTTTTTAACCCCCTCCCAACCGCACATTCAGAGTTAACTCTTGTTTCACAGACCAGGTCATCCTTGGGACAATATTCGGAGCTGTTGTGGGTGAGTGTTTTGAATATATAAGCTATCTTTCCCGTCCTGAGGGTTCTGTAGGATATGGATTCCGCAAACTCCTGAATTTCTCTCACGATAGGGGCCTGGCGGATCGTGAATCGTTCCTGGCTCAGTACCTCGCCCTGGCATTGTTTACTATCGGGGTCGCGAGTACCTTGGGAATGGATGATCTGCTTGCTGCGTTCGCTGCAGGTACATGAAGTTTACTCTCGTCGTCTGTCTGGATTAATCCCGGCGAACTTTCACAGGAACGTCGGTATCCTGGGACGGCAGATTCAATAGGGAGACCGAGAGGGAATCTTTCTCTTCTGTGGTCGACCTCATGCTTAACTGTGCTTGCTTTATTTATATCGGTGCATGGTTGGACTTTCGGGCCTTCAACAGCCCCGAGCTGGGCATTACTCCGTGGAGGCTGGTCATCCTCTTCCTTTGGATTTTAACGTTCCGTCGCATACCGGCCTTGCTCGCACTTTACAAGTGGATTCCGGAGATAAATGGCTGGAGGGAGGCATTGTTCACTGGTCATTTTGGTGAGTGTCATTCTTTCACGGGTCCATCGGTAGTGGGCTGATTTTGTTCAAGGTCCCGTGAGTTGTGGAATTAACCTCGCTCTCCGTGTCATCCTATTAACAAATTGATTGCTTAGATGGGTGTTGGAGCTGTCTTCGTCTCTACCCTTGCCCTCTCCGAGCTGAAGGTTCCGCACAAACCACCTCAGGACCAGGAAGAGTTCTTGGCGGCCACCTTGCAAATCATCGTCTCCTTTGTCGTCCTTTGTTCTATCATCATCCGTAGGTTCAATCCTTCTTATGCCCCTGATCCATAGAAACGTTGACGAGACGTTGCGTGCAACACGACAGATGGGCTGTCCATTCCATTCTTCTCTTTCAGCCGTCGAACCGTGTCCTTAACGAGGACTTGGACTTCAAATCAGTGGAACACCGGACAGGCAGACTGGGTGACCTGGATCAAACGACCCGGGTCAGCACCCCCCTCGCAGATCGCGTCTAGACGCGATGAAGAAACTGGGACTCGATCTGAGATCCAGACCGGGTTCCAGGAGATATCCGAAGTCGATAGGAACGAGGAAGGATCTACTGTCGCCAGGGTACGGAGGGATTAACTCAATCCGCACCATTGCGATGTCATGCCTGATCGTCTCCAACCTTTTTTTTACAATGTAGGATGATATCCGTGTCACCCAGGTTTCGTACGATGGCCCCGAAGAAATTTTGACCTTGCCTCGGGATGACAAGAATATGCCTTCTGGAAGCGGACCGACCGAAGCTAGACAGTTAGGGAAAGCTGTGAGGTTCCCCTCTGCCACCTCCGTCGATGAATAACACACGCTGTTGCCACCGCTCTGTGGCACTGCCAGACACCACGCGTCTGGATCGCAGGCACCTCGCCTGCTACGGAATAAGATCACATTACCAGTCGTCATGTTATATACTCTGTATGCACAAAATATACACACCGTTTACCACCAGGCATTTCGTAGACATAGATTGAATTGAGCACCGGGAGAACGTAACCTGTCACGTTTCGTGGTCTTCATCTCGTGTCGTCAGAAAATACGTCAGTTCTGTGTAAGTTACAAAATACAGCACGTGTGATCCATAGTACATCTATTCGAAGACCACGCATCGTCTTCGTCATGAGAAACAAAATGTAGTCCTTGGATACCGTCACAAGAGAGAATTCGTGGAAAAGGAGATGCCGGTGGTATTTTGGGCGAACAGACGCTGTATCGTTGGATGGAACATAGTAGCGTTCATAGCCCGATCGCCATAACTGGAGCATAAAAGTAACCTCGACCTCGAGGTGTTACTATTCGTTAGGGTTCGTCCTACCGGACTGCATGGGTGCACAGGTTTCAGTCCTGTTCAGGGTGCAAGAAAAGGTAGAAAACGAACCTGGTTATAACCACCTCTGTCTGGGCCTTCGCTACATCCACACAGCCACTCCGTCCACCATTTTGGTTCCTTCTCTGGCTCAGCAGAGTCTGGATGACCCACCCTCCTTGTTGTGGATAACCCACCCGTCGGATCTGGCGGCTGGGTTACGAGCAAATGGTCTTCGGCCCTTTGTGGAGGTGGTGTCCGGGGTTTCGGTAACCCCAGTGGCTCAGGAGGAGGAGGACCCTTCCTCCTCTTCTGCCTCGTCGTGGAAGAATCTGATGGGATCGGAGGAGGTTCTGAGGATTCGGTGAGGATCGTGGGGTGGTCTGGGGTATTCAACGAAGTGGTTGAAGCGTTCCGAATGTTATCTGGATTTTCGAACGGGTTGTCCGGAGGAGAAGCATCAAGCTTCCGTCTCGTTGTCGGCGTGTTGGCACCAGAGGGAGGTGGGGTGCGATCGAGATCTTCGAGGGGCAGACTGTCCTCGTTCTCGTTGTCCGGCAACACGTGATGCTGACCTCCCCCGCCTGCCCCTGTTCGAGGCCGTTGACCGCGTAGTCCCACCCAGATCGAACTCGCGGTCCGGGTGACGCCTCGCACAGAATACCTGGAAGAAGAGCCGGATTCCCGGGCTGTCCTCCTCCGTTCTCGTTCCTCCAGCTCCCATTTTTGAAGGGTCTAGGACGCGTTTCGTGGATACGAGGAAACAAATTTGAGAGACGGAAACCAAGAGTCGCAAAACACCCATTTACCTCCTGAATCCGTTTGGTTTCCGCCTCATCTGGAAGATATTCGTCACCATCGTCATCCTGGTCGCTCTGCCGGGACTCGGTCGAGTCTTCCACCATGCGTCCTTTCCCCTTTTTGGCGGTTGATGAATCCGGAGTTAGGTAGGCGTTGTTAATTGGCTCCGGAGCGGGTACATCCCGCTCCAAGGATGTATGTGAAGAGGTTGGAGAGGGTGGAGGTGAAGGAAGCAACTGGGGCTCTGCTGTCACTGTCCTTGGAGACATTCCCGTCGCGGTGTCGTCTCCAGACGGTCAGGGGACTGACGAAGCCCTGCACCGGCACAACGAAGTATTTGGCTAAGTAAGGGTCACACCGGCCGGAATTGCGTCACGCGTCGTCATGCCGTCCCCTCCCACAGACCCGCAGAATTTAACAGTCCTTGAGTACTCGAGTACTTGGATTATGGAATGTAATTGAACAGAATGAAGGCGTCCAAGTGAAGAAAATGAATTGAGGATGATAAGGATCCTAATTAGAACTTGCCCCCTTTATACAGCGTCTGGGGCTGGGGCATCTGAAGAATTGAGCTGGAATCATCCGGGTCGTCTGAAGTAGTCTGCCGAAGATTACTGGACTTGGAAGCGTACTGCAAAATAGGAGCATGGGAGTCGTCGGATGAGCCGTCACGGTCGCGGTTATGATGCAACATGCTGCTGCGCGCGCTTACTGAGCCCTGAGACAAGATTGAATGCCTCGCAGTTTCTCTCATCTGCAGGATATTCTGACGGAAGGCAGTCTACAAACGTCGTGAGTTTTGCGGAGACAGGTGGTACCGCCAGCTGCACAAACCTGTTCACGCCAATATTGCATACGTTTTTCACGTTCAGCATCGCGTTGCTTTCCGTGAAAGAAGAACAGTCCGAAGAGCGTGACAAACATGCCTTGGAATAAAAGCTCGGCACTCCGTAACACGAAATGGGAAGGGAGATGCTCACCACCGAAGATGCCGATGCCTACCACAACGTATACCCAAATCGGCAGATCGTTGGGGTCTCTGACATCCTTGTCGCATTTTCCATTAGTGCCACAGTTGTAAGAGAGACACCTGGCAAAATATCAGGTGGCGTTGAAACGTCTCGGCAGTATAAGCAGACCCACTCCTTGTCAGCTGCGCAATCAGTGCCGAGAGCCTTCCTTTGGATACAAACTTTCTGAGTGGTATCACAGTACAGATCGAATCGGCAGTTGTCACTACAATGTGTTGGTAAACTCCAGGAGCGAATAGAAAGCCAATTGGCTCACCGTGAAACGATGTCAATATATTCGTCGTTGGCGCCGTAGGAAATGTAGGCAGTATTTTCAACCACACATGGTAGACCGAGCGTAACATTAGCCCACCTTGGAATATCCGTCGTTAGTTGATGTGTTCAAAAGCGACGGGAGTAAACCCAGGCCGACTTACATGCATTTGAAGTTGAGACAGACGGCCCCGTCAACGTTGAGACCATGGGGTGAGTTGTCCGCGAGGTCTTTGGCGTTCGGAGGGGGTTGGCATTCATCTATTTGAACGGTGGTGAGCGTCGATTCAGCGTTGAAGACAATAAGGCCGTCGGACCGTCTCTGTTCAGTTGGCAATCACTGTCGACAGGGAGCTTATCCTGACACTTGTCCTGTTCGTCAGGACAAAACTGACCACTACCGCATCGAGGGGGAAGCTCTGCGTCAGGGGAATATCCAAAGGGAATCTCATCGCGCCTGCATCCTCTTTTCTCGCACTTGCTCGTGTCTGGGTTGCAGTACGTTACGGAGTTACAGTCGGAGGAGAACTCGTATGTTCCGAGTTGAAGTTTGTTGTTGTTGACCTGGCATGAGCCACCATTGCCTACGTGGCCGGCGTTGACGAGGGAGGATGAAAGGAAGAAGAAAAGGAGTGTGGAGGGAAGAGATAGCATTGGTCGCTGCTGAGGCAGGGAACTTGTTGAGCACAACTGGGCAGGAACCGAATTATCATCCCGCGTGGATGCCACGTGGCAAATGATCTTTGTGGTAACCTTCTCAGCTAACCTCATTATCCTCCGCCAATCAACAAGATGGAGGAAGGCACAGGTACGGGGTAAATATTCATTGGACCTCGCTCGCTCATTGTTCAAGCTGTGAAGGACTAGAATCTGCATCAGCTGCTGAAACGCAGCCCTCTCTAGCGCCACTTGCTCTTGATAACCCTCAAGAATGGAATGCTGTGATCAGAGAATTTCTCTCTGCGGCAGGCCTGACCCAGGCCGTCTGCGGTTTCGACGCAGACATGGTGATAATGAACCCCAGTTTCGAACGTGAAGTCGTTCCTGGCGCTCTCGAAAACCTTCTTGGTTCTCTCGTCGTAAGTTACGCCTATCGGCTTACCGCATCCGTGACATGTTTCCTCTCATGATTCCGTACCGGTAGCGGCTGGGGAAGCAGTCACAACCCTCACCTCAGAGGGCGTTCCTCGATCAGCGCAAATTGGATCATGTCCACTTACGCCCCGGAATCGAGCCTAGAACACAAAGGTGCACCCTAGGGTGACGTTCCAATTTATCGGGCGCACGCTCACCCCAATCTGCCAGCCAGACAATCAAGGAAATATCACTTCTCCTTGCGAGGAATCGTGCCCGCAACAACGCTTCTAACAGGGCCGAATTCCTGGCTCGGAGGTCCCAAACTCCCGAAGGCGTCCCGAACGGAGACATGCCGTCCTGTGCACGCGCAGACGCCAAATCGATTAACCGAGATCTGCAGATGAAGTACGACATTGCAAAGAATGAAGATGGTCCTCTACGTTCAACCCTGCGAACAGGTCAACCCTCGAGCGTGAAACAACCCAATCCCTCTGTCTATCAAACCGTACTGGAGAGTAGACTCCGGGACGTCGAGGACCACCTGGCTACCCGTTATGGTACACTCGTGGGGGTGACCTTTTGAGACCTGGCGCTCTAACAAATTCTCGTTCAGTCCCGCTACCTCCGAACTCGATCACGGATAGGCTAAAATTCCTAGAAGACCGCATCATCCAGCTCGAACGAGAC
This sequence comes from Thelephora aurantiotincta, assembly GCA_003316405.1. NCBI lineage: Eukaryota > Fungi > Basidiomycota > Agaricomycetes > Thelephorales > Thelephoraceae > Thelephora > Thelephora aurantiotincta. The sequence goes on from QFEV01000465.1 coordinate 6,049, forward strand.
TTTCCGCCGTGGGCTGCCTTGCACTTCAATCAGCCGCATCGAGAGGTGGTTGTCAATACAGGTCATCTTCCTGCCTCACTACTGACGAGTATTCACTTAGTGGCCACCGCCGCCACAGCAAACACCAATCGTCGTCCCACCTCGGATGTTGTCAACCTCTGATCTCACTTCAATACCTGTGGCGTCAACGGATGTTACGCCCCAAAAGCAAACGCGTGCTGACTCTAGTCTACGAAAGGCAGTCCTGGAGAGGCTGGAGGTTCAGCAAGTAATGAACAGCCGGAACCACGGTGCTTCCATGGACGTCGATGGATGACAATCGCATTTTCGGTGTCCTTTTCTATTCGACCATGAGATATGATGCGATACAAATGGTACACAATAAATGGGCGATGAGAAAAAACGACGGAGCCGAGATGGCGTGATCCCATCGATGGCTATTTGCTCAATACCTGAACACTTTGTTGACCTCGTCAGGCGCAACTCGGTCGGGGCACCTGGTCCTAAGCCTCTCATTCATCGCCACCAACTTCGCGCACAGAGAGCCAGGTCCAGCAGGGACAAGTCTTGATTTCATGTCCAGTGTGGACTTTGAACGAAGAATTATGTCGATCCGCGGGTCTTGTCGAGTGCTTTCCTCGGAACCAGGTGAATCCGTAGGAGGCGAGGGCTCGATGGACACAGGCTTCCAATACTTTCGCATCAACTCGGCTGCTCTATTCCAACAGACCTTAATGGAGTCCCACGTTCGATTCAATATGCGTACGCGGGGTTGTCGCAGAGTCGACTTCGTACTCACCCCGATGTACGGCTCCAGTAGGTAATACTCGTTCTCCTGCAACTCTCGAGTAACCACGGCAACATCCCCAAGAGTATTCATGCAAGCCTTGGAATATTGGTCATCTTGTTCGGAATCGAAAACCTTGTCGTACAGTTCGGCGGTGGTGACCAAGCAGGTGATGGCACAACAGCGGAGGGAGACTGCTTCAGGACCTTCTCGATATCCCTGTACGCGGTTCATGAGGGCTTGCGTCTCCTTTGTATGGGCGTCCAAGGCTGCGATCAAATCCGTTGCAGCACTGAACCACCCCTTGTTCGGGATACCTTTCGGGTTTACTGTAAAAATACCATCGGAGACAATTTAAGACCCTCACTTTGCCGTTCATACTCATTTTTTAGATGGACTGCGTCCTTGATCAACAGAATTCCTTTGGCTCGCATGACGACAAGGTATTTCTTGGAGAGCTGGGGGTAAGCGACCTAATATGACGGATTGGCGACAAGTGGATGATCAAAGGAATCATGCACGGACGGCTAGGTCAAACTTGAACTCTGCTTCGAGTTCTCCGAATAAGACCGGCTTCCGATCCGCGAGGAGGAACAGTTCGGTTTCCACGTATAGGAGCTGCGCGAGCAATCCGACGCGTTGCTCGATGTCTTCTGAGACGTTGGTAGGTCCCGTGGCTGAGTTTTGGGAACGCATGATGAATCGCAATCCGTTTCTCTTCACGATACCGGCGGACATTTCTAGATATTTCAGCCCAAAGTCAAAATGGTGGGTGTGAAAGTACATTTCCGAAAGTAGCAGGAGCGCCTGAGTGGACAGAATTGGATTCTGTTTCTCTTTTATGGTCGAGAGAGACTCCACCGCCATGTAGACGTAGATAGATTGGAGGAAGAGGAGGACGAAGTCGTATTTGAATTGTTGGTAGAGGTGACAACCCCAGATGTGGGCGTAGTGGACGAAGAAGGCGTGGATCGTACCACTATTCATGTCCCCGTGGATGAGAGCCTTCCTTTGGTCTTCGCTGATTACGAGCCCCACTGAGAGCCTATAGCTGTCGAAAATAATTCTGCTGGAAGTCCCCGAGGTTTGCGAACAAGGCCCGGGACGCTGTGTACAAAATAACTTACAAGGCAAGGCTGAGGTCATCAAGGGATATATTTGACACAGCATTGAAGAAGGGATCGGGAGGCATGTCGCTTCGTTTCATGAATGCCGCAACTAACGGGTGCAGTTTTGGAAAATCAGTGGGAAGCACACAAGAGGGGTCCTTGGGAGGACCGTGTGGAGTGCGGGAACTAAAGTGGGCCTTAGCGGTGGATGTGTCCACCGGCAGGATTTCGCGACGTTGGACATTTTCGCCCGTGCTCGCCAGTCTTTTCCTCGAGTCTTCGTACACGCATTCGTCCGACTTTCCAGAGAGACGGCAGTACTCGCACGCGGGGCGCCTCGCGTCACATTTCTGCTCTCGTTGTCAAAACGGGTGAGTCTCCGAGGACGAAGGAACGGACCTTTTTCCTTTGGCTAAGCGACCAAACGCGTCAAACGAATAAGTGGGCACGGCGCCAGTTTCAACGAAGACCCACCGGCACGCAACACACGATTGTCCCTTTTTCAGAGACTTTTGCACAGGATAGATACATTCTGTAGTGCTCCCTTCCTCCAAGCACGACGCGCAGATGGGTGCTCCGTTGTCACACCTCTGCAGGGGCATCAGAAGCGACCGCGCGGATAGAGCCACAAAAACTGACCCGCTTCTTGTGGCTGAGAGGCGTGATGTGGTTTCAATGCGTCTGGGGGGGTGACGGAGGGAGCGGGGACACTCACCGACAGCGTTCGCAGCTCATGGGGAGCAGAGGATGGCTGGATGCAATCCGAGGCAACCCATCTGCATATTTACATAATTTGGACTGTCTGCTCCTTGCAGACCCTTCTGCGATTGAGTTACGAATGGAAGAGACACTACCAGAAAGCGTTGGCTTGCCTGCCCGCGGGAAAGTTGGATCGCCGGACGATCCGGCGACGATCGCCCACGCCATTCCACCCGGGGAAGTCGTCGCACACATTTCCCCACAATCGGGATGGTTTCGGCTGTGAGCGGCCCGAGTTCCTTTTCCTAGAGTTGTCAGTATCCCACGTTCACCTCCTCCCCAAATCCCATCATGAATCCCTGGAATTACAATCCGCCGTGGGGTCAGATCCCTCCCGGTTATTCCAAGCCCCAGCCAGCCCGCGGTGCACACTGGCAACAGCCTGCCTGGACAGAGCCCAAAGAAGGTTTCTTCCACAGTACGTTTCTCGCCTTCCCTAGCGATGCGATCCCAATCGGCAAAAAAAATTGCGCTGATTGCACGAAACCTGATATCTGTACCTTTCCCAGTAGCCGATCTCTTCGCCTCCAAAACCCAGAAACACCCCAGTCTTCACCCGATCCTTGCTGCAGACACAACCATGGCACGTATGGATGTTCGGTTCAAGCCTGCCTCCGAAGCAGCCATGCTGGACGCAACTTATTACGCCTATCGGCGCGCACACGCAACGGTCACCCAGGCATCCCACGTTCGTCTGATCTCAAAGGACTTCCCTTGGTGCATCGATATAAAAACTAATGGACATCCCGTCACCTGCGACGACGTCTGGAGTGCGTTGCATGCCGCCCTTCAACAACCCTTGGCCGATTCGGAGTGGGGTACCCTGTTACACGACGCCTCCAGGTCCAAAAAGGTTCAAAAAGCCGCTAAACTGAGGCAATTCGAGGTCGACAAAGATAAAGGCCTCAAAAGGGTCGACTGGGTTGCAGACAACTACATCTTCCGCGGACTCGAGGAGGATGACGAGTTCGCTAAAAGGAGGCTAGCTTACGTCGATAACAATTGCGAGGAAACTTGGGTAGTCAAAATGGTAACCGCGTGATTCATGTCCAGTCTAAATGGGCAACTGTCCGCAAGATTAGAGTCTTAGTCTATGTATCTGTCACAGTAGGTCCCATTAGCCAAAGTTTATTAATCCATTCCTCGGCGTCCGCCCACCCTCCGCATAGTGTGCACCGATGAGATTGAGAGGTCAAGCGTCGGGGCCAGCGTATAGTGGGACCCCAAATTTTAATGCTCCACAACCCTGGTAGTTTGGAAGGTTGACTGGGGTTCGAGCGAAACGACGATCCCAAATGTGCGGCCTGGAGACGACCCACAACCTGACGCAACGGACGGGGCTCTGACAGTTCCCTTGGAGAGCTCTGGATATTCGGATACTTGGCAGGGATACATGCGGAGTCAAAAAGAGTAACTGCTGCACTAGGAGTTGTGTGTATCACTACCCTAGAAACCTAAAATTTCACCATCTGTGAAATATCTTCCATGCTGCTTGCGGCACCTGGGAGCATATACTGTGTCTCGCAGGCCAAACGGAGCCTCTCATCTACGGCTCGCAGATTCGCGCACAGAGAATTCGGATCTGCGGGAACGGCCGAGGGGCGGTTCCCGTATTCGGTCTTCGCGTGAGACATCACTGTCGCAAACATGTCTGGGGGTAAACCGCAGAGTTCTGACGCGGCAAGGGAATTGACCAGTGCTGTTGCCCTATCCCAACAGATCTGCAGCACACCGATCAGTCTCTGGTGATGGGTCGCTACAGTCGATCGGCGATGCTGCTTACGCAAATGTACTGGTCCATCAGGTATCTCAGGTTCCATGGTATCCCCTCTGTCAGTTGTACTAGCATCTGCAAGGACTCCAGACGCTTGATCCTGGAGTCCGGAGTCGTATTGCTCAACACGTTATGTATCTCCGCGATTGTAGTCAGAGAGATGATGGAGGTGTATCTGAGGCAGAGGCTCCTGTCTTGGTCCTGCACCTGTTCGAACTGTCCCATCAAAGGCAACATCTGATCAACAAGGTAAGTCAAGTCCACAAGGATCTTGACCGTCTCCGTGTGCCAGGCGACCGTCACGGTGCCTATAAAACCCGTCAGCCATTCGAACGGATCACCTCACTCAGTCATCGTACTGGAACTGTCTATTGTGCCCATTTGACGCACCGCATCCCTAATCAAAAGCATGCTGCTGGTCCGCATCACAACGGGATCGCGTTGCATATCTGGATACGCGAGCTGAAACGGTTAAGGATCTATATCAGCACCAAACCCTACATATCATAGAAGAGGCGATCTCACCGGAAGATGGAAGCGGAACTCGGTTTCAAGCCTAGAGAGTTGGCTTCCGCTTTCTCCATGCACCAAAGAAAGGTACACATTGATATACAGCGCCTGCGAGAGCAGACTTATACGTTCGCGTGCGTCCTGGGTAAGTTGGAACAATCCAGAGTTGTTTCCCCCGGGCGTCTGGGTCGGGACTAGGCGCAGGTGATGCCTATTCACGATATCCTTCGCAGAATGGAAATACTGCAGACCGTGATTGATGCGGTTAGTGAAGATAAACGTTTGAGCAGCCAGGAGGTTGGCCTGGGCGCAGGCGAGTGGGTCAACGTCCTCCGTCAGAGTTATCACAGATTCCCGGCAGGCGGCGACAAGGAGTGAATTCAGATACAAGAGGCGGAAGTCCAGCTGTGTTTCCTGATACAGATAGCATCCGAGCATGTTGGAGAGATGAATAAAGTAAGGGTGAACGCTGGGATTAATGAAGTCACCCTCTGCGATGGCCTCGCTCTTCTCAGGTGTCAACACGTAACCCATACGGCTGTTATAAGCCACGAAGAACGCACGTCTGCAAGGCATTAGTAAGCACACGACAAACCACGAGTCAGCGCCGAGGTCGAGCTCACATGACTGAGGTGAGTTCATCTAGATTTCTATCGGGTGTTTGGGAGGAATGATTATGGAACGAGTTCGAGGAAAAGAAGACGTCGACGAGTGGGATGCGAGTGATGTCCGGCTCTGTCATCTGAACCGCCGATGATGTCGGAGCCAGTGAATCCGTCAGGAACACACCATCGCTGAACAGAGAGTCCGACTCTACTGGAGCGAAGGGGGGAATTCTCGGAGTCGACGACGAGGAGTTATCGCTGTTCTGCCCCACATCCATTTGAGGTCTTCTCGAAGGACCCTTCCGGGGCTGATCGGTATATATGCATTGGTCGAGCTTCCCAATCGCCTGGCAGGTGCTGCACTGGGGACGTCCAGCATCACACCTCTGCGGAAGCGTGTGAACCAGAGGGCGGTAATGAATACGATCAGATTACCTTTTTCCTTTGTCTACCCGAAGAAGCGTAAGGCGTCAAATTAGGTCGCTAAAAATCGTGACCTTACCTGCATGGAACACAGGCGAGTCCCTTTCTCAGAGTGCTCTGGTATTGGACCAGATCACTGGCCGGAGTGTAAGTGCACAAATTGGCGTGAATGCTTCGGGCGCAACGTCCGCAGACCGGAATGGCGCCATCGCATCTCTGCTAGGATGAGAACAAATATTGGGTGGGGGCGGAAGGAGTGGCTCACTCTCTTCTTGCGACTAGTGCAGCGGTCAAACTATGTCAACCGCAAAATGCGTCGACACAGGGCGACTTACCGACACGGAGCGCAGGTGAAAGTTGTTCCTGACATTCTGCTCGATTATTCGCTGCGAGGTTGCCAGAAAGGTGGTGTGCGGCAGGAGACCGTTGTAAATGCACAGCGAGACACTATCATGCCTTTTAAGTGATTCTGTGGAGCCTGAACTTCATGAACCGCTCGTGTCGTGGGAAGTGCCAATGATGCGTTCGGGAACGGAATCTGCCCGCGGATGTATCTGGAGATGACCGACAAAATTTGCGGGATCCTCAGCAGAAGAGGATTGACACAGTTGGCGCACTCGGGAAACGAGTTTGCGAACAAAATTTTAGACCGCTGGTGTGTCCGAGGGTCTGCCATCGTGGTGGCGGTGCACTGACGGTCGGCATTCCGCATTGAAGTCGATCGCCCACAACGCGAAGTCGAGGTCGACTGGGATATGGCTGTTCGTTGGACCCCGGTTCCCGCTGCATCTCTCATCTACCTTTTTTTTCTTTTGTAGTCTGGATATCAACATTGGAAACGTTGTAACTGGACCAAGTCCGAGTGTCCGAGTTGTGATTTCTGATGATCCATCGTGCATTATGCATTATGACCTGAGCGTTTGGCGGTTGGCCCCGAGAAATCCTCTCATGAAGCTGTCCAGAAGAAGAAAACGGGTCGCACGACAACACCCTGTTCGTCAGCGTCCCCGTGTGAGACATCGCTCGTGTTTCCCTCGCGCCCACGGTCTGGGGCTCGAACGTCACACAATTGACCCGCAAGTGCCGCCCACATACCCGGTCACTTTCTCTGGTTGTGGCGACCGTTGGAGAATATCATTCAATCGACGCGCGGTACCGCACCACGCCGCTCAGTTAGGGATGAGATCAAAATTATAAAACCTCCGGGTTTGCCGTGTCAGCGGGCGGATGAACGTTTGAACTGCCGATCGTTGGTCCTCCTTAGATGCCGCCACCTTAAGAGGTCGTATCTCGGTCGGTGTAGATCCTGTCTGGGATTGATAGTGGTCCATTACAAGGATGGATCTGGGTGGATTTCGTCTCGAGCACCACGCCTTCACGCGCCGAGGTACCGAATAGAAACATCGACGGCGCTCCGGGTTTTACGCCTATATCTGACTAAAACCATTGTGTGGGTTAGCGTGTGGCATGTTTCTCTCTCGCAAGAAGGGGGAGCTTTACGCATAGTTGAAAGAACTCCACGATCGAGGCTTCTTTTTCCCGCTGTCGCAACTACATGCTGTGTTTCCGAAGTAGAAAGAAGCAGAACCAGGTTGACGCTCGGTTTCTGCCTTGAGAATGACTCGGGGGATACCGCGTCATTTGCAATACAACGCAACATAACTCTCGCATGAACCACGATAACCGCAGGCCTTATTAATCAGATCCAGATCTAACTTGAATGCCAGATCGTGCAGGCTGCCTTGGGCGTGGCTTCGTTTAATTTGATACATACCTCCAAGAAATCCGGTGTTAAAGAAGCACCGTGGGTGGCTTAAGATATACTTCTTCCATCGGTCCACCTGGCGAGAAAATGATTCGCGTCGATCGACGTATCCGCCACCGTCCGCTAGTGGGAAACATCGGGTCAGAAGAGTAGTAACGTGGGAGTTGCCGCTGGGCGGGAGGAGGGATTATCCATCGCATCTTTGTCATTCTGCCTTTTCCCCTCTCTCTCGCCTGACCGCGAAGCTGACAAATCGACGGAAGTCCGAAAATACCTCACGCTTCTTCTCGTTCGACGGGTCGTTCTTCCCGCTCATATCTTTCTCCATGGATGTGGGAGACGTGAGCGCCGAGAATATGTTGTCTCCGCCACCCGATGATGACACCTGGGCGACTAAGCTGGGTAATGATACGCGGCTTCCTCCAGGACTGGAGGAGGTTGCGGCAGCGTTCCCGACGGAAGGGTCCATATCGAGCAACGACAAGAAGGACCCTGTCTCAAGCTCGGGTTTGGTGCTCGTAATCGTTAGGAATGAGTCAAGCAGCTCATTTTGTTCAGCTTTCGGGGTTCCCTTCAGGTCGAGGATCTGCGAAGTCATAAATGAAACTTGCCCCACGACACCGAAGATGTGTTACGTACCTTTTGGAAGTTAGAGAATGAAGCGTCCCCGATTAATAACGTATAGTTTAGAATGAAGCCTACCGGGGGATCCTGGAACCCAGTCAGTGTGGGCCACAACTAGTGAGGGAAAGAGTCGATGGCTCACTGCTGGGGTAACTATGACTTTCAGAAGCGATTCCAACTGTTGCGTATTCTTGTTCACCGCTTTCGTGTAGCTGCGCGGAGTTAGGTGAGGCGGATAACTGGGGTGAGATGTGATCCCGCATCGCACCTCGTGGAAACCGTGGAATCTCCGCCGGGCACCTTGAGAAGACAAGCCTTGAGAGCTTGTAGGTCGATGATCAACTGTGCCAATGTGAGTCACCTCGATCGCCGCTCACAATCTTATTCACCTGCTCTGCTCCCGTCTCTTTGAGTGGCCGACTCTTCACCAAGGCGTGCGTGAACTTCGCCAAGATCAAACTAGGGTGGAGGATTGAATATGGGTGCCGAGGCTGATGTAACGGACACAAACCTCGCGGCCTTATCCATGAAATTTCGGGTGTATTTCGGTCGTTCAATACGATCCCTCACAGCCTGGACGACACTTTCGACGGCCTGAATCAGGCCTAGGACATTATTAGAAGGACCGCTAACTATGTTCAGCTGGGACCACGCGGTGCGGGCGATGCCCAGACATGGGGGGTCAAGTGCCGCTTCTAATTCCTTCAGGAGAGAGACGATGGCGACCGAGATGACACTTAAGCGCGCGTGAGCGGCGGAGCGCCAGCACAGGGTTGAGTCCACAAAAGCTTACTTCATGAATATGTCAAACTCCTCAGATAGGGATATTTTCTCCTTGTATTCATCAACGATCTTCTCCTGAATCTTCTCCTCGAGCTAGGCCATGAACAATGGAATTAGTCAAGACGTGACGAGACAGGCATCGAGGGCATCTGACCTCCATTGCTGTTGTTTGACAATAGTCCGCTGTGTTGATCGCTAAACATGCGTTCTTCACTTGCGTGGGGTCGAAGCGGCTCTCCGTCGATTTACGGGGCTGGAACTGGACCATGGGCCTGGAGACAAATCAGTGAGATGCTAACATGGCAACTAAGGTTTCGATACTTCTTCATATTCGCCAACAACACGTCCTCGGCATAAACCTTGAGCCACTTTTTGTGGACACCAAGGAGATCAAATAGTGCCTTCCCCGTTCCAGTTTTCCCCAGGTTCGCACATTGTTCAAGGTTGTGACCGATGAAGTAAAACAATTCTGTCGATGAAGGATGAACCACCAATGGAGCGGGATCCTCCTCTATCCCGGAACTTGGGACATCAAACGATGGTTGTGCCTCTAAGGAGCTTCTCGCCTTCAGTCCATTTCTGTGAGACGCCAGCATATCCGAGAGGGCCCTGTGTGTGTTTGGCAATCAGTGGACAGCTCCAAGGCGCATTGATCGGGGTGCGGAACCTGTCCTGTGCGTCAACAAAAACGCCCATGTGCAGCTCGAAGACGGATGTCATTGGTTTAGGCGCTCTGGGATCGTTTGGGTTGCCACGGGTCAGAATATCTGTCAGCTGTGCATCATGAGAATCAGCCGCTGAACGGCGCTGGGGCGTTGTTTGAGATCGATGCATACCGGTGCGGAGTATTTCCGGGACATCGACGCTTCGAACTCTATCGTGGGCTGTAAAGTATCAAGTAATTGTTGAACCGTCAAACTTGGAGCCGCCTTTGACAACACAACGGCTAGATCCTCTCGAGTGATTTCAGAAAATTTGGCAAACATCACCCATCCGACTTTCCAGTCATCAGGAAACACGCGTTTGTCATCCTTATCGCTCTCCATTTCGGTCTCGTGCCGAGCTAGGACCCGTCTGAACCAGGCGAACCGCCGACCGACGTTATCCAGACCTCCTGCTTCGTCGGACGGTCTAAAAATACGTCGGTATTCCTTGAGTTCCGATCCCACGTAACGTTCCACCATTTGGAGGCGTACATCGGGACCTATAGCATCCGCAATCAGGCATATGGAATTGACTGTCTCAGGCGGGAGGGTGCGAGCGGGTGAAGAAGTCTGGAGGTAGCTTTGGGGAAATGGGATGAAAATCTGGTAAGACAGCAGCTCCGTCTCACGTACAACGCATCAAAGTCGGCATCGACCTTTGTTCTCAGTTCGCCTTGGATGTCTTGTACCCTTCGCCAAACTTGGGCAATGGTCGGAACTGCGGTGTAGGGCTTAAAGGTCAGGGACAACTGTTTGACTGCCTACTGAACTGTGTCAAAGGATTGAACTCTAATCAGAGCGGCGCGCTCTGGAACACGTACCCCGTACGCGTGTACAATGTCGTGGTATTTGTTCTCCCGAATTAGGGACTCGAGTTGTGCGATCTCGTTAACTGACGGAAAGGTAAATTCACACGGTAGGTCTTCCGCGGAGAACATACCGACCAAGGGACTGAAGCCGCTGCAAGGAAGTCATGCTTGTCATGAGATTCTTCTTGGCCAAGTCTAAGATTTGAATATCCTTTGTGATATTCTTGACGATTGCCTCTGACTCGGACGCCTTCTCCTGTATGCGAGACATTTGGCCCAGCAGCTCCTGCGTTGGGGCCACGTCGTCTTCACTATCCAGGAAAACCAGAGGCAGAAAGAGACCCTACCGAGATCATTTCTTGAATCAGCTGCATACGGTCCGGGTCCTGATTCTTCTTGAGCTCTTCTGCCAACTCGTCTATCTGCACTTTCATCTGCCGCTCGTTATCGACCAGGCGTTGCCGAATTGCCTCGAGTTCACCGAGGGACGCCTCTAAGTGAATACGAGTTTATTCCCCAATCAATATCACTACCCATGTTCATAAGAGGGATCATGTGTGGGTAACTAACCGGTTGGGAACAGTTGGTTCAAGAAGCCGACGGTATCAAACTGTCCGGAAACACTGTCAAAGGTGTCTACATCGTTCCTATGCGGGAGGTCGAGGACGCGTTGAAGAGAAAGGGTGACCTCCAGTGAAAGTTCTTGACCGGACGCGTTTGGCCGCGACATGGAGGATTAGGGGAAATTGTTTGTCTCTGTTTGCCCCGGAGGTCAGATCAAATCTCAAGTTTTCTTCAATCGAGTGATCAACAAACAAAGCACCTGCTTGCGTTCCCCTCGCTTGGGAGACGATGGTTTCGTTTCAGTGCGTAAATTACTGGCTTTCACGCCCATCCACAAGCTTACAATGATTCTATCGCAGGTGTAACGGTCGGTCACGATAACCCACCTTACCGTCTTCCATGCCGCTCAGCCTTTCTGCAGGTTGCGGGGATGTCCTCACGAAGCCAAAGCTCGACAAACATCGGGCTATGTGCCATGCATCGTTTGATTGCATCGACTGCAGCAAACGCTTCGAAACACCAGCGGACTACAAGGGGCATATCTCATGTATATCAGAGGCCGAGAAATACCAGAAGGTGTTGTACAACGGCGGCGTGAGCGAAGATAACGTTTCACTTTCCACGGCTAACTTTACTCGGTCACAGAGACAGACCGGTCCAGAGAGGAACAACAGAAACCGACGATCACACCAACGGGGTGAAGGAAGGCAATGGGGGAATAATAACCGATCACGACAAAGCGCCAGTGGTGCGAATAATATTCCTCTTGGAACCCCAGTCCGGATATCGCCTGTGAACGATACCCCCGCAGTCGAGGGAAACACCAAGAAGGGCCAATCTGCAGCAGGGACTCCGAAGAAACGAAAGGCGGAACCTGAAACGACAGAGAAAAAGGTAGGTTTCTGTCAACTCCCCAGTTGGCATGCCCTTATAACAGATAGGATACCTCTGAACCGGAGAAAAGGAAGAAAAAGAAGCGGAAAAATGCCAAAGGTGCACTAGAGACGAACAGCGCCGGGGTCGGTGAGGTGGGAACATCTGTTTCCCGTAACGTTTCTGAAACCTGATCGCCTCTCGAGGTAAAATCAGGGGTGTGCGAACTGATTTCTCAAGTTACGGTCACCGAAGAGCCCGTCGGGGTATGCCAATTTCGTATAGTGGCGACCAGATATTGACTCGGTTACAGGATGTGAATGTCCCGGAGGTGGTGGGTGAGGAGAAGGAGAAAAAGAGGAAAAAGAAAGAGAAGAAGGCGAAGGAAGCGAAGGAAGCGAAAGAGGAGACGAAGGAGAAACGAAAAAAGAAAAGAGAACCTTCGCCGGTGGACGCCAAAGCTACTGTAACCGTTCAACCGGTAGTGACAGGCGTTCTTCCGCCAGCCGACTTAGAAGAGGTGGGTTCTTAGAGTTCAGTGTGATCGCTCAGAAACCCCTTGATTTCTCATTCTGTAGGGACGATTGACAACGAAGGCCAAGTCGAAACAATCCAAGGTCAAGTCAAAAGCAGCGGGGTTCGAAAAAGCCCCGAATGTACCTGTATCAGCTGAGCCGACCAAACCCATCACGTTGGGGATGAATAGGCCGCGAGATGATCAGGAGAAACAGGGCCAGTCGGGTAACCACCATAGAGATGATGGTGGTAAGCGGGTTGCCAAAGGGAATGGAGCTGATTTGAGGCAGGGACGTAAGAAGAAAAGGAAACGCCAGCCAGAGAGTCAGGCTGCAGACGCTGCTGGGTAGTGGGAGTCACCAACGAGGGTTTGTGTGTAGTGCTTAATTATCTCGTCTGGTAAAGATCAACGCAATATCGATGCCGCAGTCGACACGGAGGAAGCGCGCCGCTAAGATTGCATATAGAGATGATGGGATCATCCATCTGCGTTCCTGGGTGAATTATTATTTTCCGTATAAAAGACGAACCATGCAAGAGCCATTTTTCATCTTCACACCTTCCTCTCTGTCCTTCCTCAGGCGGTCGCCTCTCGACACACTCTCGTTACTCACTTCCCCTCCTTCCATTATAACGATGACTGCTTTCTCTCCTTTCGTCTTGCTCGCTCTCATAACGTCCGCAAGGGCTTTCTTCCTCATTGGACGCAAGTGTTGCATCCTTTTTCCCACCTTTTTTTCGATCGCTGATTTACCGCATACAACACAACAGAGACTGTTCTCACTATTGAACGTGCCGACCCCATCGTGAACCCCGGCGGGATCGCTTCCCACGTCCACAGAGTCATCGGCGGTTCGAACTTTGGAGTCGAAATCCCTTCTTCGGATTACCTCCGCGAATCGCAGTGTACCACCACTGGTATCGAAGAGGACAAGTCCGCTTACTGGTTCCCTCAGTTGTACTTCCAGTACGCGAACGGTTCATTTGAGCTCGTGCCTAGTGGCCCAGTCACATACTATCTCTACGATCTTGGCAAGGTCACCATTTTCCCCGACAACTTCCGTATGATCTCTGGGAACACCGCCAAGGCGCCACCCATGGGAAGTGCCGAACAGAAGGCCATCTCTTTCCGCTGCTTGGACTTCAAGAATCCCAACTCCCTCCCCCAGCTAGACTTCCTTCCAGAATCTCCCTGCGCTAGTGGTGTCCGTGCTCAAATAGTGAGTTCAGCTTGCACGAGTCCATCAAGTCGTTTGACTCATCTATTGTAAGAATTTCCAAGCCTGCTGGAACGGAAAGGACACCGACTCTCCCGACCATAAATCTCACGTCTCTTACTTTACTGGCGGACCTGACCAGGGCGATTGCCCTCCCGATTTCCCACACCGCCTTCCCCGTATCTTCCACGAGGAGTACTACAGCACTGACCGTTGGAACGACAAGTTCCACTTGGCCAAGAATCCAAAGCAGCCCTTCGTGTATGTCGCGGTTTTCTTGAGCCATTGAACTTCGAGTGACTCACGATTTTTCCCCCATAGCTTTTCAAACGGCGATGCTACTGGTGCGATGTACCACGGTGACTTTTTCATGGGTTGGGAGCGCAATACTCTCCAGCGTGTTGTCAATGAATGCGACTGCGCTGATTTTGGTGGCCCCGATTGTTGCTTTGCCAAGGGTATTATGACCCGCCAGAAGAACAGTTGTTCTATCAGTTCCCAGATTGACGAAGAGGGTGGGTCCCTTCCATATATGACTCACTTCATTTATCACTCATCTCGTCCGTTATGAAGTCTTCGGTATCCTACCCAAGTTACCAGGAAACAACCCCGTCAGACTCAACGGCGAGCTTCCCAAGGCCGACGCCAACCCCCCAAAACTCCGTTGCGATGTGAAGGTTACTTCCCAGCCGATCACCAAGCGAGAACACTTCGGTGTCTTCAAACACCGCTTCACCAAGCGCCGCGCTGATTTCTGAAGTGAAATCACATGGCCAAATCATCAGCCGTACGTGCCCAGGAGGCACGATTCAGCCACTTCTCGTTTATTTACCTGACCCTCTCGGTATACCTCTTGGGCACGTTCACACGGTTGAACAACGTGGCCTCCATGATCTGTTTCTTTTCTCTCTCGAAAACTCATCAAACTTGACCCTCGTTCGGTGATACCTTCATCCTTCCCCTTCCTCACCCAAACGTTGTACGTGCTGGTTGTTTCATACACGATTTCGGGGGCGTCGTGCGTCTGTCTGTTTGGGGGTTGGTCTGCTGTAGCTCTCTGTTGTGAGTTGGAGTCGGACGTGTTGTGCGCTGTGCCGTAAAATACATTTTTTGTTTGCGTGTTGTTGGTGATTGTAACCGAAGAACATCAACCTAGGCCACAGTCACTCGAAGGCCTGGGCGCGCGCGCGAATACCGGATTGATGATGACTGTCGCGCCCGTAAAACTCGTCGTCGAGATTGGTGATCGAGCAAAGCCCCAGGGCGTATCCTGGCGTCAGATGGCGAACAACCTCTCATTGACAATCACACGGGATTGCGCGGTGGTGAAATACAGGCGGAAAGGAAAGGCACAGGAGCTTGAAAAAGAGTCACAGCATGTACATAAACTAGAATGCAGTGGTGGAGTCGACCTCGATGGTAGGAACGATGGAGGCGATGAACTTGAGGAAAACGACGAGATAGAAATCAACCCTCAGACCCTCGATTTCCTCTTCATCCCCTGCCGCCCCAGGGGTTTTCTCCCCGCCCTTCTTGCTGCTGCCACCAAACACACCCCACTTCTTCTTGGACTCTTTTGTGGCGGAGCTAGAACCCTTTCGGAGAGCCTGTTGCTCCTCGATACTGTTATTCATACGTTCGATCACCTTCTTCATCACGCTTGCGTGTTTGCATGGGTGCACGGATGCTACTCGTAGGTTACCCGAGTGGGGGAACGGTTCGATGGTCACCGTCTTGAACGCGTGGTCGGCAGAAACGTCTTGGAAGATCTGAGAAGGGGTGAGCGGCGTTCCGTTCTGATAATCCACGATACAGTCAATATAACGGTTTCTTGAAAGGTGGAGGTACATCGGAGCTAACCTCGTCGTATCCCAATAGCCAGATACGCGGCGTTTGGTAATACTTGTCGTAAGTAATCATAACATCGTAGGTTCGCACTTGAAGTAGGTTTCCCTTGGCTACTTCTATCTCACTATGATGTGAAATCAGATGGACTGCGATACGGAGAGGGAAAGAGATCCGTTGTCGCAACTTACGCAGCATCCGTAACTTCACTTGTGGGTTTAGGTGGGGCGGCAGTGGCTTCGTCATCACCCTCCTCGATGTCCTCTTCCATATCTGGTATATCGTCCAAATCTGGCGTCTCTGAGGGTTCTGCAGGGGTGGATCCAGACAAGGAGACCTTTCCAAGACCTGTGGCGACATTGTCCACATCTCCTGCGCCGTCAAGATCAGGTATATCATCGATCGTGCCCGCATTTCCAGCCGAGTCTCGAGCTGACGGTCTGCCGGTGTGAGTCTCTACCCATTCGTCCGCCTCGCTTCCTGTTGAGGAAAGATCACCGATAGCGAGAAGGCGTTCCGCATCCTCGTCGGCGTCGGTGTATGCGAGAGCAGTTGCACGGCGAAGACATGGCACTCCACGCGTTATCAAGTATTGTTTGTCGGCTGGGAGGTAATCTCGTGCTTTGGCGGCATCACCCTTCTCCCTGGCGTCCGCAACGAATCAGATTACGCACGTTCTCGTACGTGCGAGATAAAAGACAGATTGGGACTCACCATGTCCAAACGGGAAACTTGTACGCCAAAAAGTCACCAGCGGCAACGAATTCCTCTGTTTCAGACGCGGAGTGAGACACCGTACGGGGTTGCCTCTCTCAGCCGATCGACTCATTAACGTGGCAGTCTCGAGCGGAAGAGACGAACCAGGGGTGATTCTTCCATGTTCTTTGAACTTACTCTCCTTGAGCACCTGTTATCGCCAAATGGATTAGACCGATGCGGTCCAATCGAGCGGTTGATTAGCTGGCACGCACAGGGCTAAAGTAGTCTCTAACGCTCCAGTAATGTTGCTGCATATCGGAGTTGCATGGTCAGCCAAGCGGTGATTTAAGGGATAGACGACCAGAGGATTTGCCTGACCTGAATGGCGTGCATGGTCGTCGAATGAAAGCAAAGAAGTGGATGACGGCGACTGTGCGAGACTCAAGAGCCAATTTCCCCACATGAGGCTGGTTGAGACCACGTGCCGTATTTCGCACCGGCCAAAGCTTTAAGTAACACCCCGTAATGAGGAAACCACACCGGTCACTGTCGACCATGCTAGTCTCCAGGAGAGATCATCTAACTGTTCGAAGACACCACACTTTGCGGCGTCGAAACAGATAGGATGGAGCGTGGACCGATCTCACATCGCACTAGCGGAGGCACATTCTACGCTAGGAATTGAGGCCTACGAGTACAAGACACTCCACACCCTCCCGGTATTTTATCAAAAAAAGTGTTGTTATGTTCCTAGAGGCAACCCCTCTTCACCAAGTAAACCTTCTTCGGCACCAAGCACCCTCGGCCCGTCTCCAACCCGAGTGTGAATGAGATCCTTGACCGCCCCGACGCCGAACGCTTTAGCAACCGCGGTATTGAACCCATCCACAACTCTCCCCTGAACTCCATCTTTCCCAAATAATCCAAAGGGATCCTTGAACTGGCCGGCCTGGGGGAAATAATCCACGATCAGTTCGATGACCTCTTTCACGTTCTCTTTGAGCGTATAAACGACTGCATTGGGACCAGCATCGTAAGTGTATGCGGCTTTGAGCGGACCCCCCGCCTCAACGGAGACCCTGTTATACTCCACGATAACAGAAATGATCGCCCGGCTGACATCGTTCATGTAGAAGATCGGCGGTTCAGTGTCCAAGGCGACTGCGTGGAACTGGTTCGAATCTTGCATCGTAATCTTTGCGAAGGCGTTGAAGTCACGAGCCTTGATGGCGGCGGTAATGAGCCTCATACGCTCAGGAACGACGTGTGCGATACGGTGTTGGAGGAGAGTAGAGGTTTCGACAGTTCGTTGCATTCCAGACGTTGAAGAGGTTCCCTTCTTGTCATCCGAAACGACGCAGATGAGGGCATGCATCTCGGCCCAATGTTCCCGGGGTGCAACCTCAACGGCAAGGGAGTCGGAACCATCCGGAGACGAGCCCACCTCCCATGCGACGAAACCGCCGAAGAGGGATCGACAGGCTGATCCTGATCCCTGACGAGCGATCAACGAAAGTTGTGATGGAGAGGATGGAAGCTGGTAGAGTGTCGCGAGCGATTTAATCAGGGCTGCGAAACCGGACGCTGAAGAGGCCAATCCTGCGGCAGTTGGGAAATTGTTCTTCGATGCGATGTGGACATGAAATTTGGAAAGCTAAGCGGTCTGATCAGGGAAGCTGGACAGCAGCCAGGACGAACTCCCCGCCCGCACCTTGGGTTCATTTGGGTTCTTGGCCTCCAAGTCTGCCCTGAGACGTTTCATCTCGGTAATACAGGTCGCAGTGCGACCATTGGGTTTGATTTCTTCCTCGGTTCCGTTGAGCCATAGTCTGTCCTTGGTGAAGGACGGGTCCGCTCGCGAGGTCGTCGTGGATCGGAGATGGTCTTGGTCCAAAGTGACTGAAAGTGAAGAGTTGGTTGGAAGGATGAGCTTCGTATCTCGCTTCCCCCAATACCTGCAGCATTTTGGGTCAGCAAAGGGGGGAAAATCCGAAGGCAGTAAGCAGAGATGGTTACTTGATGCAGGCAATGTTCACCGGCGCAGAGACTGTCGCTTGGTAGACCATCGTTGAGGACAAGGCGAAAGTCGTACCACACCGCCTTCTGACCGGGGTCTATATACTTCAGTTGGTTATCATCCTTGTTCGCCGTAACAAACCGGATAACAAAAGGGGGTCTTACCCTTGTTATCAATTTCTAGTTGAAATCAAGAAAGTCGAGGGCGCTTGCTCGGCTGTCTACTTTTGACTTTAACACCATCGACGACGACGGCCGCCTCACCTCTTGTTTTCTCCTTCGTTATCCAACACTGGTAACCGCCATTCGACCGTTGTTGTCGATCCTCCAATTCTTTTTCAAATTTCCTCACTCTTTTGCGTTTGGATCCAGTACCGAACCACGCTGAACGCTGCTCCTTTATCCAGTTTTCCTTCGACTGAGTGCATCCATACTCCTCGGCGACTAGGTCTCTGCTGCCGATGTACTATTCCCAGCAATCTCCAGGGATAGTACATAAATTGCCCGAACAGTCCCCATGGTCTCGCGCACACCATCCTGTCCTCGGCCCACCTGGTCCTAACGCAAATGTCGGGATGCCTCCTCAGTCACCAGCCTATCCTCTCTTCACAAACGGCAACGTAAATCACCTTCACAGCATTCCAACACCTCATCCCCACATGCCTGTTCAGGCACATCACCATCACCAGAATTCTCTCTCTCACATGCCGTCCCCACCCCACCAGCAGAATCAGCACCCGATGGGTCCCCAGAACGATTCCCCAGGGAGCATCGCCGGAGTGCAACCAATCATGACTCAGCATTGGCAGAATCAGTTGCTCAAGTGTGAAGTGTGTAACCGAGACAATAGATATTCTTATCGAATCCTCATGGATCGTTTCGTTCTTGTAGATGATTCGTCAGTCTCGTTCCCCACATCACCGCGCTCGTGCAAGTGCCATGGCTTCACGGACGGTGGCGAAGTCTGCAATTCCGATCACAAACCCCAACCTTCCCAAGCCTGACCCAAACGGCTCATCAAAAGATGGTGAAAACCCCGCTGCGGGTGCAAATTGTACCAATGGAAACTCGGAGACCTCCACACCTGCGGTCGCCGCCAATCACCCCTCTGCAGTCACCGGTCCGTCAGAAGCTCCGCGGCTCACCGCTCCGAAGCCCCCAGACAACAATTGGACATCGTTGGATATGGGTGGTGTAAACATCAAGAACCTTCCTCCGACCTCCGGGCTCTTCTCCTTCACATTTCTCGCCACTCTATATCTCAACCACAATCAGCTAACGTCTATTCCTCCACAAATATCCAAACTGCGGCATCTCGAACTTCTCGACCTCTCTGGGAACCAGCTGCGGACGATCCCACCCGAGCTAGGGATGTTGACGATGCTCAAGGAGTTATACCTCTTTGATAATCACTTGACAACTATCCCTTTCGAGTTGGGCACCCTCCATCAACTCCAAACGCTCGGAATCGAAGGAAACCCGATCGAGCCCTCGTTGAAAGTGGTCGTTCAGAAGGACGGAACTCCTGCGCTGATTGCTTACCTTCGGGACTCGTGTCCTGTTCCTCCTTTACCACCCGCGCGACAGTGGCAAAACGTGGTCAGTCAACAAGAAAGGGACACAGCGGCGGCCGATCCCAATACAGAGGTGGTCAGCTTACTATGTTACAACGTCCTTTGCGAGCGGGCTGCGACGGCAAAACTCTATGGGTACACTCCGTCGTGGGCTTTGACTTGGGATTACCGGAAGGAGCTCATACTGGCAGAGATTGTTGGAAGTGATGCAGACTTTTTGTGCCTACAAGAGGTCGACGTTGCCCAGTACGAGGAATACTTTCTGGAGAACCTTTCCCAACATGACTACGACGGGGCTTACTGGCCGAAGTCAAGGGCGAAACACATGAACGAGGCGGACAAACGTTTGGTTGATGGCTGTGCTATTTTCTTCAAGAAGAGCAAGTGAGCGGATCGAGCCGTCAAAACAAACTGTACCAAAGACTGACGTGCTCCACCTTGGACAGGTATACACTGGTTGAGAAACACTTGGTTGAATTTGGTCAGATTGCAATGCAGCGGCAGGATTTCAAGAAGACGGAGGACATGTTTAACCGTGTCCTCGGCAAGGGCGACATTGCTGTCGTGTGCATGTTCGAAACCAAGGAGACGGGGACGAGATTCGTTATTGCCAACGTGCACATTCATTGGGATCCTCAGTTCCGTGACGTGAAGCTAGTCCAAACTGCATTGATGGTGGACGAGATCGACAAGATCGTCAACCGTTTCGCGAAATACCCCCCAAGACCGCCGGCACCGGGCGAAAAACCTGCTCCTGTCTACAGCGACGGGTACAAGATCCCTCTTATCATCGGTGGCGACTTCAACTCGACCCCTGATAGCGGTGTCTATGAGTACTTGTCTACCGGAAGCATTCCTCCAAACCATCCGGATTTCATGTCACACACGTACGGCAGATACACCTCGGAAGGAACGAAACACCGTCTCGGTCTCAAGAGTGCATACTCGCTGGTACCGAACCCACCGACGACAAACCACACGCCAGGCTTCCAAGGCGTGATTGACTACATATGGTTTTCAACGCAAAACGTTACCGTAAACGCTGTCTTCGGGGAGGTTGACAGGCAATACCTTGAGAAGGTGATCGGATTCCCCAACGCCCACTTCCCGTCTGAGTGAGTCATACCGGGTCGATGCGGACTTTTCGCTCGCTGACCACACCTCTTTCCCAGTCACCTGTGTATCATTGGGGAGTTCCGAGTCAAGCCTCCAAGAGACGGTAACAGCGCAACTTCACGAACTCAAGGTTCTGCTGTAAATTCGGACTCTAGTCGCGCGCGTTGAGGAGGCAATTTTCTCCCTCAACGTCGATCGCGTTTTTGGTGTAATCGTTTGTATCTACAGTAGGTTTCTATAGCCTTTCTTACCCCTCCTCTTTGTCCCTGGTTTTTCCTTTTCATTGTCTTCAGCCTGTGTTTGTGTGCTACTTCCTGTGTTTTCTCAGATCCAGCTTGTTGTCCAGTTTCTCTTCCCTCAATCTATTGTATCCGCAACCCCCCCTCGAGCGTGTTATGGAAACCCGATTCGCCCATGTCGCATGCGGTACGGTTAAGGAGACCAAATTTGCACCTTGAGCGCGCACGACTTCGAGGCTGCCACTCTTGACGTGCATTTCAAAGTCGCATCGATTGGTCGTTGTCGATTGTAAAATACGAATATTGAATTGTCACCCCGAGGTCAGCCAACGTTACGAGACCAAAACGCTGAGGGCTCGCCCAGACTCCCAACACACGTTCCCATCTGGCCAACCTGATGGCCCCTGAAGGAAATTGGGTTCGAGTATTCCATTCGCGGGTCGGATTGACTTGTCTGCGTGCCCTCATTTGCTGCCACGAGTGTGTCTTACCTCAAGATAAGAGTGACCTTGATTTACCTTTGACTGCGGTCTCTGCGGTTCGGCTCGAGCCTTCTTGGTTCCTTGACCGCTAGGGCCCTGACCGAGACTCGAGCGGTCGCCGGGCGCTGATAGTGACGGCGATACAGTGTAAAAGCGCCCGCTCGGCCACCGTCAATGATTTGAACGGTTGCGGCGGTGTCGACTGCCTCTGCACGAACGAGAACTGCGGACAGCTGAAGCGGCGCGTTGATTGTCTCGTCAGGGTAGCCAACTTGGCGACTGCCAGCACCTACGGCTAGACGATAGGCATTGGGACTCCATCCAAACTCCGGCTAATTTGACGCTCATGTCGCACGACCAAGCCTTCTCCGGATGCAAGGCTACTAGAAAGGCCGCCGAAAGTTTGACTGTCGGCAGCTCTAATTCCAACTTGATACCACTTCATGAAGCAACGCTGGCTCCGCCACGCATCTCGTTTCTAACAGTGGTATCCTGGCAGTTGCATTGATCGGTGTTGTCGCCCGCTTCTTCTGAGCGTCTCAGCGTTATTTTAGGCTTATCTCTTGCGAAGTCGTTTGTTACTGTATATCCACTAGAAACCGTCAGGAGCAGTTCACGGCCAGCATCGGTCATTGTTCGCGATGGGACCACCCTCATATCTTGACGTGGGGCGGCGGAGAGAGAAACTACTGTCGTCACGTGCAATCACCTTGGAGTTCTCCCGTTCCGAGACCCGCGACATTCCTTTGCTCCTCGTCCTCTGGTTGTGCTGTCCCAATGACTTCTGCTCTCGACAGCGGACTTCGTCGGTCTGTACCATCGGTGCCACTCAAATACACGATTGCGGCGGCCTCAGAACACAGCGGTGCCTATACCGCCTCAAACATCCTACGAGATGAACCTACAGATTCGACGAGCCGATGGAGCGGCGCCTCGCAAATACCACATGTGAAGCAATGGGTAACCTTGAGGCTGGATACCCTTGTCGTACTCAGTTCAGTTATCCCCCACTTATCTCCTGTCGGTGATGCATTTCGTGCTGACCAAGTTACAGAGAACATTACCTTTGGGAAGGTGAGGAAATCCTTTCGATCGTGATCTTTTCCCGGAACTTGTGGTTTTCGGAAGTTGTGGAACGTATGCACGAACTGACGATGGCGTTTTTCAGTTCAACAAACGTGAGTTCCCAGCCCGTCTGGAAGTGGTTCTACCCTGACATCGGTTAGCCCATCCGTGTAACATGAAGGACTTCCGGGTCCTTGTCGGAACCTCGGAGGACACTCTGACGGAAGTCCTACAATCTGCACTCAGGAATGACAGCACCCCGGAAACCTTTTCCCTCCGGCATGTTAACCAGGCAGGAGTCCTGTTCCCCACGCGATATGTGCAGATCGTACCGCTGTCGTAAGTCCTTCACGGGTGCACGGTCTCGTCTGCTGCTTACCAATTAAATTTCAGAGCCCATAGTCAAAGCTTCCACATCTCTATCTGGCACGTTGCCCTCAATGGTATCGCGGACGAAGAGTACATAGAACACGTAAGGTCACGCTACGAAGAGGTTCTTTTTCAATTTTGGCTGTCATCTTGGTGATACATCTGATGGTAAACGACAGTATCAAGAAGACATCACTATGAAACGCATCTTAAAGCATCTCCGACAGAGAAGGCTCCTTACACCGCTCAAGTTCATCCAAGACCGGTGCAGGGTCCAACTCGAGCATCCACTCGTATCACAGCTGTTCGAAACCCTCGTGTTGAGAGGGCAGTTCGCAGAGACGGAACAGTGCCTGCGAAAGTGCTTTGATAATGGACTATTTGACTCCTACATAAAATCCAGCCAACCGCGCGCTCGCTGGAAACGCATAGCCGCTGTCGATGCGGACGGCGATTACCCCATGAAACGAGGCGGTCACGCAATGTGTATAGACAGCGAGAAGGGACTCATATACCTCCATGGTGGATGGGACGGAACCAAAAACCTTGATGACTACTGGGAGTACGATATCGCCGATAATCGGTGGAGGCTCCTCAGCCAGCACACCGCTCAAGATAAAAATGGACCTGGGCCTAGAGCTTGTCACAAGATGGTATTCGACCAGAAGACTGGGTGCATATATCTTCTTGGGAAGCTTGGAGATGAAGAGGGTCCCCAACTGATATCGGAAAACACGCCTGAACCTAAACCGCCTGGCACCGGCGAGCAACACTTCTGCTCAGAGTTTTATCGGTACCGGACACGAGGGATCGACCATGGCAATTGGGAGTTGTTGAACTTCGATACGGCGGTATGCATTCCAGATCTGCCAGCCGTGGGGACCTCTTGATGATCGAACCTTGCACAGGCTTCAGGCGGACCCCCGCTCTTATTCGACCATCAGCTCGTGATCGACAGTGAATCCCAGATTATCTACATATTCGGCGGAAGGGTTGTCGATGGAGAGAAGTCCCCCATCAAGTATTCTGGGTTCTACAGTTATAACATCTGTACCAGTAAATGGAAAAACCTGCAGTGGGTCGTTCATGGTTCAGACTTAGTATTTCGTTGACATTTGGTAGGCCAGACTCGGCGATGTCACAGATGATACCCCTCCGATTCGGTAGTTTGATCCCCTACTCGGTCGTTCCAATGTCCTGACCTATCACCAGGCCATTCCATGCTTTTCGAGCCTTCCAACAAGCTGATATTTATCTTCGCTGGTCAGCGGG
>QFEV01000466.1:0-12649 GCA_003316405.1 Thelephora aurantiotincta
AACCGCTAGCCCCCCCGATTTCGCTCCTGAGCCATCGCAAGTCAGCGTTATCGTCGAGGAGACCTCTGCTCTGCTGTCTCAGACGCCTCCAGTGAGCCCCGCGAGGCGAAGGAGGGCGACAGTGGTTACCATGTCCCCCGAAATGAAAAAGGGGACGAGCGATGAAGCTATCCGAGGATCCCCTTCGAAAAGGAATTTGCTCTATGGGCCGATTTCCCAGAGAGATGAGTTGGAACGGGAGTTGGAGCGATGTAAGTTGATGATTTCCGTTCAAGAACAAACCATCCTGAAGTTTGTCACAGTGGCTGCCCCTACACCTCCTGTTCGGCTTTCCGCTCTTGTTCATCCGAGTGTTTTCATTGCCCCGCGTTCTCCAGACCCCGATACTATCGTGGAGCCGGTCAAGGATATGACGAGGCTTTCTCCTGAGCCTCTGAGTCCACCGCCGGCGAGGACTATCACCGGCTCTCGTTCCCTCGACTCACCAAACACAAAGCATCGAGTCGCGGAGGAGTATGATAGACTTCTTTCTGCAACCGCCGGGATCAAAAAGGTCGGACTTGGGTATCAGTCGGACGTCAGAGGACCCATCGGCAACGTCTTGAGCACGGATCCGTACGCCTCCTCTGTGTCCTCGAAGCGCATGACGTTCTTCCACTCCACCAGGAGAGCAATGCCGCCCCCGGTTTCTAGCGATGACTGGAGGAAGACCGTGTCTGTGGACGAGTTGGCTCGTTTGGCGCCAAGCACGCCGGAGCCAATCTCCAAGGAGGAGAAAGTCAGCGGGACTGTCAGTGCTGTGAAACGGGCTTTCATGGCGATCGCCGGCAAGACGGGCCCCAAGAGACTGTCTCAACGCCTACCCTGACCGCTTCCCTCCACTTCCCCAATCTTGGGTCATACTTGTCGCTGGGTCCGACAACTTTCTCGACCTCTGTTTTCGACAATGCTGTGAATCGACCTCCGTGTCTATGTGTTGCACATATATTCACCTGCCCCCACCTGCCACTCCTTTAGCTTCTCCTTCCCCTTCCTCTCTGCACATGATTATTGCTATTTTCTCGGGCTTGTCAATGTTCATCCTTGTTTTTATTTGCTCGTATCTCTCTGTTTCGGTGTTCATGATTTATACCCCCACCCCCTACCCCACTATCTAACGTTCGGATTTCAACGCTCGCTGCATGTTTTCTTGCTTGCTCGTCATGCACATACCCTGCCCCATCAGTATCCCATCCAGTCGATCATGCTCTCGTATCACCTTTTCCATCTCCATCCTCACTAACGGCCAACGCGCTCTACATACATTTTCATCATGAACGTTCGGACTTTGTGATATTCAACTCGTTTAGACTCCACATTATCACGTCTACCTCGAAGTCGTTAACGTTAACGTTTTGCTTCACGCTTCACACGTTTCCGCCCTCCATTTGTGTGCCCGATCTCCTCATGTCTTCCAACTGCTGATTGTTTCCTATATTTGAATGTCAATCTCCTACAATGTTTTCCCGAAATGCAACGCCGATGCTTATATATATTTGCGTGGTCAACCGACCAGGTCACTGGACGCGCTTAAGGATAAGAACCGGAAATTTCGGTGTGATCGCTGGGAGGCCGGTTTCTGCCAGTGTATCGGGTCGCGGGCCTTTACTCCCAGTAGAAAGTCCTAGCAAGGTTGGATGACGCGGAATGATGGACGGAGATGACATCGCCACGGGAAAGGTCAATCAACGGAGAATCGCGGTTCTTTGCGAATTCGGGACGGCAGATTTCTGTGTTTCCTGTTTATGCCCACGACCGTAAGGGAGTGGGTCTTGGGGCCTTAAGGCCTCAGGTCTCATCCTTGGGATCGATTTGGATTGCAATGTCGTCCAACGGTAAACGACAGCTGCCTCAGTTAACCCTCTTCTGATAGCGTTGCCAATTTGCCCTCGAACCGCGCATGGACTCACGTGACGCAGTAAGCACTTGCTCTTGTTCAACGTTGTCGCATTTCTCTCACCTGATTGGTTGTAGAATCTTCGCTCCCATTTTCTCTACGTCACTTTATGGGCGGGGGTGACGCTCCGTCAGAGATGAACGCAGAGTATACAGTCGGAGCGTGGACAGGCAATTTTCGATGCCGCCTGTTGGCTGATATTATCTCCAAACGTGGCGGGACCTGACCCCGAACCTGTGTAAAACCTGATTTCATACTCGACGTGATGGACCGTATTTAGTTTACTCCAATCTTGTGTCTGGTCTCAAGATTGCGCCACGGGTTCGCACGGCTGATGGCGCACGTAGCGGGCTGTATCGCGCAGGACGTGATCTAATCCCGAAACTCGCAATCGGTACTGCAACTCGCACCATAGGCACGACGATGCTCCCGGAGCGTTTTGCGAAGGTATGCTACTTGACGCTGGGAGTCTTACAACAGGCTAGACCGAACGGATGGATAATAGGAAGTGTCTTGTCTCCTGGAGTGCAGGTTTCCCCACTGCGAATGTAGGCGGTCGTGGGCCTGTTGCTTATTAAGCGATCTCGCGTGGGCTTTGCTTCCGACATGGAGACAACGACCGCTTGCTGTCCGTGCTATAAGCCACGCAGTACAAGCATCCACCCACTTCGTCCAGAAGCTCGGAGGATCTACCATCTTGGATATCCAATGCTGTGTTGCCATGTTACATGGGCAAACTCGTGGCTGGTAACCCGTGCAGGGGCGGGACTGGAGCCCGCCAACCCAGCCTCAAGTCGAGGCACCCATCGGTCAGCGAGTCCTCATGAGCATGACAACTAATTTTTTCTTTCCTCCACAACGCAGATTGGCCGAGGGATTCTCCCCACCCGTAGAAAACATATTAGAAATCGCGTTTTATACGCACCAATGACCATTACATGACCTGTGGCCAGACTCGAGGTTCTGCCCGTCGTCGTGGTTACTCGTCTCATGGACATTCTCGGGAGATCTGTGGAATCCAATGATCGAGACCCGGGCCCTACCCTTCCCCCCTCCCACCTGGGCGGATACGATCCTGTGGCCCCCTAAATAGGCTTTCGGGTAAAAATAGACCCAAAGACCCTAACGGCCCTCCTTCGCCGGGTCGGAGATGCCGATTCCGCGATTCAGAAGGTATGGGGCGAGGAACGAATCCCTTTTCTATCGTCATGCTCTGGATCCCTCCCCCTTTGTTCCATCTCACAAATTTTTACCGAGGAATCATGTACAAAGCGACAGAAATCCTTTCCGTGATCTCCAAGGCCCCTCCCCACTCCATCTGAAAGATTACCTGCTATCACTCAACTCCATGTCCACAACAACCAACGATCTCGTATGTCATCACGCCCAGTCCCTACTCTGTAGATCCCAAGCGAGGACGACGCAAATCAACCTCGCCGGCCGCGGCTTCTGCGGCTTCTGAGGTATTTTTAGGCGATTTAGATTATCATCTTCCCGCGCGGATAAACCAACTTTCCTCTTGCACATATAAGTGGCATTCGTCACTTTCGTCCTCCATCCCCCTTCCCGACCCTGCTGGTGGCACCGACGATAGCCTTTACCCTCACTACCGCGCTGACCCTCGTACCTCGCTCGTCCCCAATCGCGTCACGATGTCAGCGATAGTCCCCCCTCCCCGGAATGGGGGAAGCTCCAGCACATCTTCGACACTGTCCGTGATCATAGGGGTTACTGCGCTCTTCCCCATCATGTTCCTCCCCGCCATGTGTCTGCTGGTCCTTCGAAACTACTACGCACGACGATTATGGTCGCCTTTGCCCGGTGCTCTAGAAACAATCTCCGTTGCAGTGGAACCACCCAGGGATAAGCCCAAGTTGTTTGACGTGCATGTCAAACCCGGCCTCGGAACAGAGGGAGTGAGGTTTGAAAACATTCTTGCAAGTGTCTACCAACCTTCTTCTATTCTCTTGACCGCCAACCAATGCGTTATCTAGCCGATAGCTCTTCGTACGACGGGGACGGATGTGACTGAGAAACCACATGTGACCCCTGTCACTAAAACCGCACCTGCCCCCTCGCATCGGCCGTCGCGCATTCAGCGGCATCAGGTCGACAGGCTGAATGCTTTTGTTCAAGACGGACCATCCGAAACCTATGACGTTGCGGTCCTGATCGCATTGCCTACCTCTCATCCTCATGATGTGGGCCGCTTGGCTGAGCTGGGCGAATACGCTATCGGGATTATTAAACTTGCTGCTACTACCTCGCTGGAGGGTTCTGTACGCCGTGAGGCGTGAACGTTGAACCCTTGAATTTCGGTTTGCTAGTTTGCTGGCCCGGGTATCCATGAAGCCACCTTCGTTCATTCCTTTGGTTTTACTCCTAATTCTTCGGTTATACTGACTAGCATGCTTCACATACAACTTGCACTCGACATCATATTCCTGAATGTACCAATGTGAATGGTTCCCCATATATTCAATGGCCATTTGTAACAGTCGAGCAAAATGTCAGCTGGTGTCCTGAGGGGTAACACCTTGACTCGGAAGAACTTGTCAAAAAAGTTCGCCAATTCCACGCGAAGCTGACACAGAAAAGGGTGTTAGAATGAAAAAAAAAGTACGTGAATCGATCTAACATACGAAGGCGGCAGCGTTAGCGGGGAAAGCCAGAGCCATAGCAGGCCAAAGACCCCTCCACAAAGCTCTAACACCATCTGTTGCGACGGTCTTCCTCATACAATCCAAGAATCCGGAGTAAGTCCCTGTAGTAGCTGACTGGATCCTTGATTTGATCACCTGAAAGATACCACCGTCAACGAGGACGCTGGGCAGAGACGGCTGAGGAGCGAACATCTGGGGGAATGGCGATGGCCCACATCGCCACACCAGCAGTACCACCGGCAAAGATGACAGCACCCATGCTGAGATCTGTTGAATCCTCTGGCGTTAACCACTTCTTCGTGACCTCGTAAACTGCAAAGTAACTGAACGACACGATGACGTCAATATATGCGTGAACGGACAGCGAAGGCACCAACGCTGCACTTCCGGGACCATTTCGGATGACTGTGGCCACGGAGCCCCGGAACACGCTCTCGATGCCCTCCTCCTTATAAAGGTGTCTTAACACGTCAAATACCCTCTTATTTTTCGCCCATGGACCAGTGAACGGGAGGGGAGAGGGGGACGAGATTGGACGCGTACCGTTTCTGGTGGGTGCGATGATGAGGTCTTCGGTGTACCCTGCGCACGCGTTCGGTATATGCTGAACTCGATTCCAAAGGGCGTCCTCAGGGAATTCTGCAGATCTCAAATTGATCCCGTTTGGAAGCCTCCTTGGTGGATCGCCTAGTTACAGTGTCAGCGTGTCAACGCCGATTAGACGGAGGTGATCACGTCAAAGTGGAGGTTTACTTATTTAAATGTCTATTGATGATCCTGTCGGGGACTGTCAGATTGGATCCACCCTTCGTTTTCTAGACACTTGATGTACGGGTTTTGGAGATTGGGAAGTGGAGAGTGAATCGCAGAACGTGACGATGACGATAGGGATGCTGATGGAGCGTCGGCGAGGGTGGGGTTCATTGGAGCCGGCCGTCAATACTTGGAGTACCATCGTCTCGAGTACCTGTAAGTAGTCATGGAAGCTGACTCGGCGTTTTCCTGATGAGACCAAGAAAGTTCCGTGATGCTTTGGTCATACGATGATGTGGACTCTTTCAAGGGATTGGAAATGGTCCAGGTGCGGGGCTTGAGCATCTGGGGTGAACCCGCAGAGTGGATTGAACCAAGGCGCGCTCTCCAAGAAGGATATCTCAGAGAACGGAATGTCTCTTCCCGGGTTAAACCGCACTTGTTGCCCGATGGAATTAGATGGCGAGTCCTATGAATGGCGTGCCAGGTTGACACGAAAGTCGTCGTGGATGCGTCCACGGCGCAGTTGAGGAGCCTAGTTCCACACAGCTGCCGTGATGGGAGTTTGGACCGGGATCGACGTTGCTTCTACGACCGTCTCTTCAGCAACCGTTTTTCCGGCAAGCAGCCCCAACTCGCCGGCCAACCGTGGTAGTTGACTTTTCTTTGGAGTTCTAAGGAATTTCTTTTTTGGATATTTGAGCGCAAGGCTCGGTTCGGCGAGAAGGAAGACCAGCATGCGGCAGCATCTCCCTTGCTGCATTATCTTTGTCGTTGTCGGGATTGATTCACTGTTGAGTATGTCGGACGATAGGTGATTCCAGGCTGCTATCAATGGTTGGAACTTGTACCTCCACTGCTACACGACATCCTGTGACGACTCTCCATAGGCGCGACAAACGGTGGAACAGTTACTCAGGTGGGGGTGACTCCGCTGGCGAAAGTCGGGCATCGGCACGTACGTCAAGATGTGGCGTTTCTGTTCCTCGATGACGTATCTTTTGTTGAAAAAGCATCGACGAACGAACCTTCCAAACACAGACCTCGGGTACTCATGGGGCCTTGGCCGGATATCATCTTGAAGGATCCCCACCACACTCCAGCGACGAAAAGGAAAATGAAGTTCAACGACAACTCGAACGAACCGGTTCTGGTCTCTCGTCTTAGGGGTCGGAAGTACCCTCCACCCATCCCCACGTTGGGGAACCTAAAGCACTTTCTCGCGAAGCCATTCGAAGAACGACCGCATGATGCAGATATCCAGCTCCCAGAGGGTTTGCTCCCTGTTCCTGGCCCTCTTGATCCTACGAAACGCGACGGGCTGCTGTCCTATGCGTACTCGTTGTACGATACATTCGTGACAGGCGAATCTCCCGTCGGACTAGACGGCCCTGTTGCTGCCCACGCACCAGTGCTCTTGCCGTTGTTGGAACTGCTGCACGGACTGGATCCCGGCCATTTGCAAGTGGCACTCTTGCTTGGTTGTGTGTACCACCATCAGGGGAAGCATCAGCGAGCGTTGGGTGTGAATCGTGAACTACTGGAGAGATATCCGAACAATGTTTGCGGTTTTTTATCGACGACCCTTTAGGATGATTGTGCTGACGCTGTCGACCAGGTAGAGGCGATGTGTAATATGGGATCCACCTTCAAAGCGATGGGGCTTCCTGTTCAAGCCTTCGAGTTTTGGTGGAAAGCGTTTTACATTCAACCCACGTTCTGGGATGTACTGGTAAGGACAGACTGCAACGGGGGTCTGTGGTGCCTGATGAAATTCGTCGAACAGGATAACATGCTCACGGCGATCCTTGGGTCCGGTCACTGGAAGGGTGATCTCCCGAACCCAACCCATTCTCAGTCTTTCCAAAAGCAACAACTCAGAAAGTCATTGGAATTGTGCAGTTTCGCCTTGGACAACATCGAGGAGGGCGGTGTGGTTCAGGACGAGTCACATCGCGCGCAACGGATCCTGCACCTTCGTTCGGTCATTTACCGAACCCTTGACGATCAGCGGGAGTGGGCTGATTTATTCTGTGGGATCAAACTGGCGCTCAATCTGGACGACCCTTCACGTAACGCCCCCTACACGACAGACGATCTGATTCTCGCCGCTCATTGTGTTGGCGCCCTAGCACGTGGAGATCAGGGTTTGGAGAAGGTAACAGCCGAGCTGCGGGGGAAAATCTCCCTCAACTTTGACGTCCTTGAGTTCGTCAGCACCAACAGGGAGCGTCTCCTCGGTATCGTCGGGGAATCGCCTCCCATCATCCTTCTCTCGCCTGTGGAAGCACTTTACCTTCCATCTGCGATATGGACGCCGGCGCACGTCCTCTCTCCTCCCGACTTGGTGTCCAGGTTCTCCACTTCGGGATCATTCCGTGATGATACGAGCGCCGCCACTGGGAGACTGCTCGCGGCTCTGGCAACACGGATTGATGAAGTCGCCCGCATTAATGATCTCGGTCCCGACGCGCCCGACGCGGGGCCGTTCGGCAATCTCTCGAAATTCCAGCCGTGTCTGTCCGTTGCGCTCCTTTTGAGATACATTGCGCTGGGAGTCGCACCCTCAGCGCAGGCGTTCGATGCACTGGGTGACCTGATCTCGTCGATTGAGGGGGGAGTGGCGAGGGTGACGGGAGAGGGGGAGGGGGGATCGGAAATGAAAGTGGACGTGGCGGGGGTGGCGATGCTTTACTTCGAGTTTGGGATGAAGACGCTCTGTTGAGTTTCTTTGTTGCTGGCCCTTAATAGACCGGATGAGTGTGGACGCATATGCACGAGGAACGAGTCGATTAGCCGACAATTCTCACCACCCCCTCTCCTCCGCCAGCGTCTCGATACCCAACCCCGACACCCTTCCCTTCTTTCTCTCCTCTCTCTCTCTCATTCTCGCCCTTATGGGTTTCTTTTCTTCCGGAAAATCAGACTCGCAGGTCCCAGACTTGGGCGACTTTGGTAGCATGGCCAATGTCATCCGTTCTCGTTTCGTACGTATCCGCATTGTCTTGACTTGTCCCGAAAGGGGTCTTGCCATTCTCTCGCTTCCCTTCGCGAATGCTGATGACGAGTCTGGCCTTTTCCTTGTTAAAGTATGGCAAAGGCAAGGGACGCGAGCGGGCCGCATTCAACAACCTCAGTAACGGAACTCTCCCCAAAGACCGCGAAACTGGGCACAGTACCCTTTCCGGACAAGGCAGCCCAAGCAGATCTTCTGGTCGGGCTTCTGGGAGAAAGGTTAAGGCTGGCACGTCGGGTACTAGTTCGGTGCCCACAACTTTGGGAAATACCCCATCTACCTCCTCTCGTCTCCTCCCCGGTTCAGGACCAGGTTCACAACGCTCGCCATCACGGAATAGCAGAACAAGTGCGGATACCATCACGTACGACCATCTCTCCCCCTTGCTTTTAATATCTTGTCTGATGTGGTGCCGGCTCGTTACCACCCCCCCCCCCAGAATGACGCTGGCTCAACGGTTGGGAGAGCTTGCAGCAGCAAATGAACAAGGCCTTCTCGAGTGCGTCATCCCCTTTCATTTCTTCTCTCGTGGACATTGGGTCTAACTGGTATCGGTCATAGTGACGACGAGTACAGACTGTTACGTGCAAACCTATTTGAACGATTCGCAAATGTATCGACGGTACCGAGCGAAGCACCAATTGTGCGCCTATCTGTTTCCACCCACCAAAGTTCGTCATTCCGCCTGTGTACCCGTGCTTCGTGTGGTCACTGACACTGCGTTCGTCACAGACTCGTATATGCCCCCCTCTTCTCCACATACCTCACGGCCAGCTTCCGTCCAGTCCAAGTCATCCATCGTCTCCACTTTCTCCGGATTACTACGGAGAGCAGCAAGTCGGAGGTTCAACTCATCGCCTGCGCCACAACCGCCCACATCTTTGGATTCTATGATACCCCCCTCTCCCTCATCACCCGCACAAAATCAAGCGTTCCCGCGACATTTTTTGCGAAGAGAGGCGAGCGACAACTCGATAGGCTCGGGCCTCTCTACCCACCGGATCAGCGAGCATCAGCGTAGCGGGACGCCCACCTCACGTAAATCATCCCGCACCGCGCCACCATCCTCATATTCTAATCGGGCTTTCAAGTCCGTACCGGTCACCCCAACGCGAGACTACAGGCAGCGTCCTTCAGATGAATTCGATCTCAACGAGGAACACACCCAATCTGTAAAGGAACTCCGGGCCGAAATCGAAGCTGTTGAAGCCGAGGGACGGAGACTGCTCGACGCTTTCAACGGCTTGGAACTCAGTACATTGACAAAGCGACAACGGAGGCCAATTCCAGTACAGATGACGAACGAAACGGATTCAGGGTCGGTAAACTCTGGTCGATCTGCTTCCCTACGTGGGCCTCGTCAGATACCAGCGAACTCGAATTCGCAGCCGTTGGTATCCCAGCCGATCACCCTCTCTCGGAAGAATTCGCTGTCTTCCATGTCATCGCGGGCGAGGAGTCTAAGTGGAAGCCACCCTCTCCTACCATCAACGAGTTCGAATTCTCTAGGCAAGTTCGGGACCTCTACGGGGAGCACGCCGAGCGTGAACAACACAGCGTTTCCGACGCTGGAGACTGTGGATGAGGCGAGTGATTCAGCTGCGTTGGCGACGTTGGAGAGTGAGGTGGCGGACATTCGCCGGAGACGTGCGGAGGTTGTGGCGCGATACGAGGCAAAACTTGAGCTATTGCGGGCAAAGCTGAAGGGAGCGGAGATGCATGAGAAGCTGCTGAAGCGATAGCGCGGCATGTAGAGCAACGTCGATGGGGTTTCTAGGGATTGGATTCACGACAGGATATGTTACCTTGGGATTAATCGGATTTTCCAGTGATTTCTTCCGGGTGATGGAATAGGCAAAAGAATACACACGTGTGTCATGTGATTGATCCTTCTCCCTTCCTTCTGCCCTCCTGCCGCAGAGCGACTCGAGCCCTTCCTCGTCATGTCCGCAGCTGGGGGCTCAGACCCTTCTGACGACAGGCGTCTGAGACACGAGTCATCCTTCACCTCTCCTCCCCAATCCACCCCCTCCAACCCAACAAGAACCTCTGGACAACCGCTCCGTAGCGGCGGTTCGCAACGGCCATCAGCAGAAACCCCGCAACACCACCATCAAGGGTCCTCCTACTTCAGCTACAACACCAGCCCGAGCGTCGGTCGATCAGCCTCCCCCCTCCCTCGCAGGACCTTCCACGCACACAAGAATATGTCCACAAATTCAACCAGGCATCGGGGGTTGAGCGTCAGTAGCAACGCAACCACCCGCGGAGCCGCGCTCGACGACCCTGCTGGGATCCTGAGCGAGGAAGAAGAGGACGACTACGATGGAGGGAACAGCGAGGTTGGCAGCCGTTCGAAACGGCCCAGGGATCACGGTTCGACAGATCGAGACCGAGACCCTCGCAATAGCCAGGAACTGGACGATGGGGACGATGAAGCCGTTCTGTCGGCCCGCTCACACGACGAGGACCCGATAACCCTCAGAGAGCGGCAATCACTCATCAACGTCGAGCATCCTTTCGGTCTGCCAATCTGGAAGCCCGCCCTGTACAAGAAGAGCAGGACGGTCACGAGGATCGCCGAGGAGGCGTTGCATTCCATCCCCTCCGCTCAAGCCGAAAAACACCTATTGCCCGGCAACGTCTTCTGGACGGTGTTGTTTGGGTGGTGGCTATCTCTCGCATTTTTGGCGGTTTCCGTCGTCCTGTACCTCGTTCCGGGGGGAGGCAGGAAC
This sequence comes from Thelephora aurantiotincta, assembly GCA_003316405.1. Lineage (NCBI taxonomy): Eukaryota > Fungi > Basidiomycota > Agaricomycetes > Thelephorales > Thelephoraceae > Thelephora > Thelephora aurantiotincta. The sequence continues at coordinate 11,104 of QFEV01000466.1, forward strand.
TACGCAACCTTGGTTTACGGATTAAGTTGGTACATCTTTTGGCCGTTTGGGAAGTATCTCGAGGGAGACATGACACCAAAATCAAACACAGAAGACGAAGAACGGGCTAGCAGAACCCAGGGGGAAGACGGTGTCGGTGGAAACGACAGCGAGGGTACCGCTACTCCAAGGGGCCCTCAATCCCAATCGAGTTACTCCACCGTCACTCAGAGAAGCGCCACCTACCAACAGCGAATCTCCGCTTCCAGTGTCACTTCCGAGCCAAATGAAGGGACCTCCTTACTTGCTCAACGAACGGTTGTCGATGTAGGCAGTCAGAGGAGTTATGGCGCCGTCCCTGTATATTCGACAACTGGTTTGAGCAAGCAGACTCAATTTTCCCTGTTGGGAAAACTCTGTTTCTGGCTCTTCCTGTTATCGATAATTGTTCCTCTCCTTCTCGTCGTCTGCATCATTTGCTATGCCCTCGTCTTCACAATTCCTATGGCCAGGTTGACCTGGGCACTCATCAAACACCTCGTTCAGCACCCCACCTCGGTCCGATTCTGCTCCGCTCCCGCGATCATCAGTGTTTCTGTCCCAGCGGAAGGGGAAGACAATGGTTTTGAGCGGGCGAGTGCATTTACGGTCAAGAGCGCGCGCCTCTCTGCTGGCCAGCTCGCCCCGTCTGGATCACCCACCTCTACGGTGTTACTTTGTATTTATAGAGCGGTCGGGTGGCAGTACTACAAGTACACCATTGGAGGGGTAAACATTATCTTCATCAATCTCATCCCCGTGATCTTCCTGGTCATACTCGATGGCCTTGTGCTTCTCCCTTGGGTTGAGGCCAGAGAGGCAGCAGGGAAGCACGTTCCGGCACTCATCGCCTTCCTTGGTTCCCGTGCGTTTATCTTCATCCTGTGTCTCGCCAGTGTTATCCCACTTTCCTACTTCATTGGAATGGCTGTTGCTTCCATCTCCGCACAATCCTCGATCGGTATGGGTGCCGTTATCAACGCAACCTTCGGTTCGATCATCGAAGTCCTTCTCTACTGTATTGCTCTCAAGGAGGGTAAGGGTCGGTTGGTCGAGGGTTCCATCGTTGGCAGCGTGCTTGCTGGCGTTTTGTTGATGCCGGGTATGAGTATGTGTGGAGGAGCGGTCAGAAGGAAGGAACAAAAGTTCAACGCGAAGAGTGCTGGCGTGACGAGCATGATGTTGATGATGGCGTTCATCGGGACCTTAACTCCGACGTTGTTCTATCAGACGTATGGGACCGTGAGTTCTTACCCCTACCTTTCACCACAGCTTTGGTTCGGATACTAACGACTTATGTCCGTGTGACATCTTGGGAATCTCACCAGTTCCAACTCACGTGTACCGGATGTCCTCCACACACCCCAAAGGGACAAGAGTCTTGGAAGTGTCAACAGTGCTACTACGCCCATCCTGAACCCGTGAACGACCCGTTCTATCAGTCGACCGTCAAGTCTTTGGCCTCGTTTTGTGCTGCCGTTCTCGTCTTCGTACGTATCGCTTCTGGCCATTATCCCATGGCGCTTTT
>QFEV01000471.1:2184-32980 GCA_003316405.1 Thelephora aurantiotincta
CTGTGATCCGATGCTAGGTTCTAGCACGGCAATGGTTCTCAATTTCAACGCGTCCTCTGGGCTTCTGCGGACATTGAAGTAAGTGCTGTGCGTCTACAAACTGAGCCTGGATTCTTATGGCCTTCTAGTCTTGGCGACAGTGGCTTCATAATCGTCCGGTCATCAAATATAATCTATGAATCTGTATACCAAACTCACTACTTTAATTGTCCAATGTACGGGTTATTCGACTGGTCGGAACCTTGCTAACGCGAGCGTCATAGGCAGCTATCGAAGATCCCACACAGCTTCGAAGGACCCTTCAGCGACCAGGTCTCGGATGGACATCCTTTCGAGATGAGGCTACGGGACGGGGATCTGGTTGTCGCATATGTTAGTTCTTTTTCTTGATTTGCGCCATCCCATACGCTGACGCTTCACCAGACCGACGGGCTGTGCGATAATGTGTTTGTTTCGGAGATGCTGGCCTTGTGCACGCTGGCCGGGAGAACTGGTGGAACTGATGAGCAACAGGTACAAGCAGTCGCAGACAACTTTGTCCATTATGCTCGGGCCTGTATGATCAACGATCATAGATCTGGTCCATGGGCACGTAAGTCGTTCTCCGTTGTCAAAATCTCCATTATTGTGAGCAGTTTTCCTCTAAATCTAGAACGGTCCACTCGTGCCGGTATGCCTTTCCAAGGAGGAGTGAGTCGTCTCCATCTCTGGCGATCATCATTCACTGACTGCTTTGTACCAGAAAATGGATGAGTGCGTTTGTTCCTGAATGTTCCCGGACGTACATCTAACAAATGTTGTAGTGTTACCGTTGTGGCCGTACTCATCCGTGAAGCGTAGGCTTCACCGTAGATACTTGACCCTCCCTTAATCCAATCAGCTCACATGTGCCGGCGTTCGGATCAAAGGCCTCGATCGCCCAGACCTGAGGCCTAAAGCTGAAGCCGTGACGCTCGAGCTTATACTCCCATGAAATACTTGCATACCGACGCAAGTGAGGCCACTTTTGTCGTAATCCGGTATAGGATTGGTACCTGACGGCTTATCAGACTTCCCCCGTACTGGCGATGGCCGCGTATATCACCTTGGCCTTAAGGCGGGTGAAGTCGCGAACAGGATCGTGTGTTTCAATTCTTCCCTTGTCATCTACAAGTTTTTGTAATCAACAAATCTTAGGTTGCAGTGGGATCCCCTTCCAGGGCTCTGATCATAGAAGAGCACTTGGACAGAACCCCTACGCCGTTCAAACTTACTTCTGAGAGAGGATTTATGACGATCACGGGAAGATACAAGGGTGTCCCCGTTTCGATCGTCAGCACCGGTATGGGGTTCCCCAACACGGATTTCTTCGTACGCGAAGTACGCGAGTGCTTGAACGGGGACATGCTCGTCGTTCGGTTAGTAATCTCTTTTTTCCAGACGAGCAACGCTGATGGGATAAAACCTCCTAGGTTCGGTTCGTGCGGCGCGCTAATTGATATCCCTCCCGGGTCCCTGGTTGTCCCCAAGGCTTGCATCGCTATCAACAGGAACTGGGACTACGACTTCGTCAACGGGGACCCAACACAACAACCGTACTTCATTACGAAACAGGTTTGCTCGTGGTGACGACGATAACGCACTCAAACTTACATCTCCGTAAAGGTGGACGCGGATCCGGAGATCTACGGAGCGGTGATTCCAGTGATAATTCAGTATCGCTCATCGTTCCAATGTTTTTCAACGTAGGTGTGCAGTTCGCTGGAAGCTGCCCGGCCAGAGGGGAAGATCACGAAGATCGTGAATGGGATTGTGAACGCATCCGCCGACAGGTAAGGCAACCGATCCGTAACGGGCATTCGCAGCCCACCCGCTGTCTAGTTTTTATTCATCGCAGGGCCGACAAACATCCTTCCCTGATCGCAACGATTACCTGGTCCCATATTTACTAGAGACGGTTCCTGACATAGGGTCGTTCGAGGTATTGACAAAGGTATCTTTGCATCTCCCTCGCTGATCCTTTGTGTCCCAGATGGAGACATTCCACCTGTACCACCTAGCCAAGAATTACGTCCCTTTCCTTTCGCGCCCACTAAGTGACGTCGAGCCGCCCCTTGCCACCGGACAAGTCTCCCCGACTGTAGAATCCGAGGAGGGGTCTGCGTCTACCCATTCCACAGTACCCGACCAAAGGGGAGCGTCGCCCCCTCGCATCAGAGCCGCTGCCGCCCAGATGATTTTTGCTGCCCGCGTGTCCAAAGCTTTTATCATCCCCGAAGAGGTCGTCGAACTCGAAAGATGGGCCGGCCGCGGGATCCTCGAAGCTCTGATCGGGATAAACCTTCCAGCACATGTGAGCAGATCCTATTCATCGTCCATACCTAGTCTGGCCACTAATCGAGAACTCAAATGCCCTACAGCGTTGTCACGAAGAAGCAGGAAGTGTCTGGGAATTGAAATGAAGAGAAGACAAGCAGGGGTCTCTGGAATAGACCACCGAATTGATTCTGGTGTTTATCAACGTGAAGTCCCGACATCTGTGACATACTCATCGGGGGAGGACAGCGTGAATTCCATGATTCCCAGTTACATGCATACGCCTATATAGATTTCCTAGTGACATACACGTTACCACACTTACTCTGATCAATTTACCCGCCCGTCTACAACTTCCTTTCGATGAAGCTCTCGATCGCTCCAGCAGAAGTAAGTGGGTATTCCCTAAGGATGACCTCGCCGTCAGCGATAAATGTATTGGGTTGAACGAAAATTTTTCGAGGCTGGGGAGGGGATCTTTAGTCAAAGTAAACAGGAAATCCGATAAGATGCAGACCAGTTTCTTCCTCAGAACTAGATCCCTGATCTCGCCTTCCCAGCCGGGGAGAGGTTTCGTTAGTTCGGTATAAAACTCCTTAGCGCCCTTCCCATCGGCGGTGCTCTTGCGAACCTGAAGCTCAATCAAGAGCCTTCCGGTGACTTCTTTGCCCTTGGTCAGGACCTTCTCCCTGTCGACCTGGTGTTACAAGGTGAGTTGCAAGTTCAGATACGCATTGAATGGAGGAAACCAACTCGAATGTATAGGTTTTCAAGCGTACCATCGGCGGCTCGGATCTCCTCGATCCTCGCAACGCCTTCCTTGATTAGCCATTGGGTAATGCCGAGACGGGCCTGCATATGAGCCTGGCCGTGCTTTTTGGCGACCGGGTCGTAGAATTCCAGGGCGCGAATACCTTGGGGCGTGTCAATGACCATAATAAATCGGATCCTGGATGCATTTATCACCAGCGCGGACCATGATGAGGAACATGGCATATTGTATATCCTCGACGTCTTTCTGAGAGACATACTGAGAAAGTCGGTTAGTACCGAGCACCAGCTATCTTCGTCGCAACAAACCTTGAAAATCCTCAGAATGTCTTTGTTGCTGGCCACTGTTGATATTGTGGTCAATGAATATTCACCAGATGATGAATGAGACGACGCACGGTACAATGCGACGACTTCTGCTCTCATTTCCTCGAATGATGAAGAGACTTCTCCTAATACTGATCCAGGGGTCTGACCGGGCTTATACCACGATGTACTGAGAGCACGCCATAAGTTCGGGTGTCAGAATGGAGTTGGATGTACGTTTACATGGGTTGGCCAGTAAGAGGGTTGATGACCTTCTTTGGGTCAAAGTTCTTCTTGCCGTTGGCGTCTTCTTGGAATAATTTTCCTGAGCCATGACCCAAAAGTTCGTGATTTGCCACCTGAACTTCGAAAGCGCGAGAGTCCCAAGAACCATACAAGGCGAGATCGTCCGGGTGGACAAAGGTTACCTCCTCGTCTGCAATCGTGGATTCAGTTTGCGGAATATCTGCCGTCTTAAGTAAGCGCTTACTCGGGGCCTTCGCAGCAAGGATATTCTACTCTAAAGTTAGCGATAGGTCCTTATCAAGCAGGGAGATCAGCACTGACAGCAAGTGAAACGTTCTTGAATCCCACGGATTCACGAATCTCGTAGTAGTTGGGAATCTTTCGAGTCGGATCAGGATGACTACCCATGACTGAACTGGGAGTAACGTACGTTGATACCAACGGGGATACCCCCAGTCGTGAAGGAAACTATTTGGAGGGCGGTGAAATCCGGTTTCCTAAAGACATCAACCTCGAAATCGGGACCCCATGGTAGATCCTTGATTAGTTGTGGGGCGTCATTGACCAACTTCTCATATTTCGCGCTCATCTCCTTGTCAACGATGGAAACAAAACCTGTGGGATAACCATTATTTCAACCGAAACAGATGGCGAGTGCATATACTTGCCTTCCCACTCCGCGCGGCTGCCATACGGATCCACATAACTTTTGGAGGGGTCGGATATAATTCGCTCTTTGGGAGTACATGAACATACGTCTCGATGAAGCCAAGATAACTCTCGACAACGGGGCCAACGTCCTTCACCCACTCGATAGAACCTTTTTTGTGGGCAGGAATGGAACCCGTCCGGAATCTGTGGTGCCTTTAGCGTGCCGGTAACCGTTGAAAGGTCCGGATACTCGCGATTCGATGTATTCGTCGATCATCTTGGTCTGATGCTCATTCGCGGTATATTTTCTGGCCTTAGGACCCATACGCTAAGCCGACGTCAAGCATCGGGAGACAACACGGTACCTCTTTCAAAGCGTCGATAGCCTTTTGAAGGGGTCCCGAGAAATCACCGTATTGGATGATTAAATTGACCTTGGAACCTTCAACCTCGATCTCATATACAGCATTAGCCGATGGCCGGTCCTCAGAGGAAGCGACCAGCAGGGCGAACTCGGTCGAGGATTTTTTGTGGATCCTTGTACGGTTTAGACGTGTGATTCGCACCGGAATGTGCCACTTACCGAGTGTTCAAGACATCCACGTCGTACTTCTCTGCGGCAGCCTGAACTGCAGCAACTTCCTCGTCGGTGACGACTTCACCAGTGTAGTAGTTAGAGACGTGGCCGAGGTTGCGTTTACCGATGAGAAGCCTTGCATCTGGTTCAGTGGAATATATGTGCTCTGAAAGCTGATACAAATCGTTGGCTTCCGCGACGCACAACCGCACAATTGTCAATACGCACCGATTCCCAGATGCCCAAGGTGTTGGCGGCGTTTGGTGATGCCTTAACCACAGCTTCAAACTTTTCCTTCGGGATGCGAGGGATGATTTTTGTGAATCCGAATGATTTGTAATTCACCAGGTTGCTCAGAATCTGATCTTCGAGTCAGGTCCGAAGGGTGAATGGACGACAAGATTAGACTCGCACCTGACTTGAGTACTGCAGAAGGTCTTCCCATTCCTCATCATTCACACCAGACTTTTTCTTGAGGGCTTCAAGGTTTGTGAGCTTCCCATTCTCACTGAAGATATGGATAATCAGGTCGTAGAGGGTCTGGGCCTGTTCTGTCCATTGGCCTTGGATGATCCTTGCACCAGCCCAGGAAGCCTGGGAGATGTAGTGCGCGTACTTTTGCTCCCGGGGACTAGAGAAGTGGTGAACACGGGGTAAACCCTGTACGGATGGCAAAAAATACAGGAGTTTACCTGAGGAGGGCAAACGGCCTCGCAACCTCGAGGCCGCACATAGGAGCGGCGCGGTCAGCCAAGAAACGTTCGGGAATACTGCTCATGCTTCTGGATGAGATGTGTGGATTAAAGAGATTAGATGGATGACGGTGATAGAGATGCTGATAGCATATCTTATCGTCATATACATATAGGGCAATCGGCGCAATTGTCCGTCCACGACTGGTTCTTGGAAGAAGAAGCTTACTTGGTCCTGGTTGAACTCGATCGCGACCTCGATTAAGCCGTCGTGGCGCAATGGTAGCGCGTCGCTTTCCTATGAACTTCATAGGCGAAGGTTGCGAGTTCGATCCTCGTCGGCGGTACATTTTTCCACCCCCACTTCATCAATGGTGAGACAACGTAGGCAAAAACAAAACCCAAAGACCTAAGTCGCTTGGGAAGTGGTTTTTACACGAATGTAGTTTTTAAGTAGTGAAGTCCATTCTGCGTCCACTTGTGGCAAAACACCCTCGTCCAGCTTTTCCGTGTCGACCCCAATCCATGCAAGAGCCCGACCATAGTGTTCTACTGCTTTTGAGGGCCCTCCAGATCGTGACTCTTCGGTCAGAAGGCCGATCAAATGCCATGCTTCCGCTGCAGACCTGCGAGAGTCCTGAAGCAGACTCGAGGCTGGTCGTCGCATCGAAGTTGACTCAGAGTACGAAGCGATCAGTGGAGAACGTGCGATGGCGCAAAGTGGAATCTCGCGTCTGGAAGCTCGCTTCGTTGCTTCGGATAGAGCGAAAGCTACTCGCTCTGAAAATTCCGCTGCATTGGTGAGCCATTGTATTGAGGTTTCTAGTTGCGAGGGGAGGGAGTGTTGGACTTCGGCAAGATGTATGGAAAGGATTGCGGAGCGGTGGAGAATGTAGAAAGCATGAAGGGCCTCTCCGGGTGACGAGGAGAAAGGGTCCGGTTGCTTGATTGTCCGTATTAGGTCCAACGACAAAGTCTCCGTTTCTCGGGCTTTCTGTAGTTGTCCTGTTGTGGCATAGAACGCCGAGATGGACACGAGGGTGGATATGAGGGACCTCTGCGCGAGAGGAGATGACGGAGCTGAGGTGGGTACGACGAGTGGGACCCTGGTTGTGGGTTCTTTTCCTTCCGCAAGTAGAACCGCCCGTGTCCACCAAACGACTGCGTCACCGGGGTCGCCCAGCCGGCTGTTGAGGTTTCCTAGCCGCTGTGCGACCTGTGAGGCTTCTATCCCTGAGGGAGGGAAAGCTTTCCACATGCGTTCCAGCTCTGACCGAGCTTCCAACAAAGAGTCTTTGTGCCCCGAAGACTCCAGAAGGGCCGCATGACGGGTGATAAGCATTCGCAGAGTGTCTTCTGATATATTTGAACCATTCGCACGACCCGCCATCGCCATGCTGATCGCAATCTTGAGGAAGTCCTGGGCGGATTGGGAGGCGGAATCTACGATGTTCGGCCCTCCAACAACGCTTCCACCTGTACCCGTTCCCCAATTTTGGGCCATCCAAGCACCGCGTACTGCATGTCTACATTTGAAGCCCAACGCAGGCTCTGTCCCTCCCGAACCGCGTGGTGACCATCTATCCCCCTGCTGATCCCACTCCCACCTCTGGGCGTCAGGATCGGTTTCTGCTGCAAGTGCGACATTCTCCACGTAGAGGTGAGCTACCTCAAAGGCTGTGCCTAACGTGATACCGAGGGTGAGAAGTCCGGTGAGCGAATACTTGAAGACTCTGCCAAAGTACTCGGCCGCGAAAGATGCCGGGTTGGAATAATTTTCAGTGATGACTTTGAGTGGATCTTGAGAAGAGCCCGAGCTGAGGTTTCGTGGTCGCACATCCCGACGGTGTAGAAGACGTGCATTCCACCGTGGACAACGACGGAACGCAGAGCGGGTGAGGGGGAACATCAGAGAGGACGCGGTCGCCTTCCGATCGCAAATGGCGGAGACCTCAGACGTGTCTTGTCTTGTGCGTTCATGAAGTTCTACATCGATGACTTGCCCGTACGCGCTCCTCGCATTTCGCGGTCTTGGAAACTGACACTCGTTTAGATAATCTTCCCTTATGACCGTATATACCCTGGTCTGGCACCCCCTTGCCCCATCGTCAATCTCAAGTCCCATTGACACACACACTCTCTCTCCTAAACAGAACAATATGCTTATATGTGCGACCTCAAGCGGACCCTCGACGCCACAGTAATTTGTCTACCATTTGGTACAAACTCAACTACAAAAAGTTCTGACAGGGACACTGTGTGCTCGAGATGCCTTCGGGGACAGGAAAAACCGTGTCACTCCTCTCCTTGATCGTCTCTTACCAGCAGGTAATCGGATACTCCTCTGGGCGTCGTTCGTCCTGACAGAAAACCGCAGTTCTTCCCGACTAAGCGGAAGCTCGTATACTGTTCACGAACTGTCCCCGAGATCGAGAAAGCACTGTCCGAGTTGCGTCGATTGATGGAATACCGGGTAGAAGCCGCTGAGACGGAGGAGGAGAAGGAAAGAGAACGGAATTTCACCGGTCTCGGGTTGACCAGTCGGAAGAACTTGTGCATACATCCCGATGTACGGTTGAAGTCTTGGATGTCATCGATTGTCGCTCAGAATTCAACAGGTCTCCAAAGAGAAGAAAGGGGTCGTTGTAGATGCTCGGTGTCGAGATCTAACCAATGCTGCCGTTGTACAAAAAGGCCGAGACGATCCAGGATCGGTTGAGTTGTGTGACTGGCACGAGGTGATTATCGTACCAAGCAGCGTTTTTCTCGAAGGTGACCGTTCGAAGAACCTAGGGAAGATGGAACCCGGAAATTTGATTCCTTCTGGAATATGGACTTTGGCAGATGTAATGGAGTACGGGCACAAACACCGAACGTGCCCATACTTCATCGTTCGTCGGATGGTGAGTTCCACTACGCGCGGCTCCTCTCGGGCACTGAACCACGGATCGAGATGCCGTTCGTCGATGTCATCATTTATTCCTTTCATTATCTGCTCGACCCGAAAGTTGCAGATCAAGTGTCGAAGGAACTTGCAAAGGATGCGATCGTCGTCTTCGACGAGGCTCACAACATAGGCAAACCAGACCGCTAGCCGTCCAAAGCGACGTACTAACAGATTGACAGACAACGTTTGTATCGAGTCGCTCAGCATAGATTTGACCCGCCCCATGCTAGAATCTGCCACGCGGAGCGTTACGAAACTTGGAGAGAAGATTGACGAGTTTGTCTCATTCCACTAAGACCAGGACCGAGGTTGGTATAACGACCCCACTTTGTAGAATCAAAAAGACGGATGCGTCGAAATTACAAGACGAGTACGCCAAGCTGGTCGAGGGCCTTCAAGAAGCTCAAGATGCTGAGGACGGATTCATGACCAACCCCGGTCAGCATGCTCCTTGGCTGTATAATGTATACGGGTTGCTGAAATTACGTCAACAGTTCTACCTGATGACTTGGTGAAGGAAGCAGTCCCAGGTAATATCCGGAAGGCGGAACACTTTGTTGCGTTCTTGAGACGCTTCGTCGAGTATCTGAAAGTCGGTTTGTCAGGTTTTTCTGATGTGCGATCGGCATTGAAATCGGCACTAGACCAGGATGCGGGTCCTCCACGTCGTTGCCGAGACGCCGCTGTCGTTCCTGCAGCATTTGAAGGACATTACTTACATCGAGAGGCGTCCGTTGAGGTTGAATATTTGTTATTCCATCCGACGCCCACGCTGATCACGAATTCTATCGGTCAGGTTTTGTGCGGAGCGACTGCAGTCGCTGGTCAGGACCTTGGAACTAGATCGACTAGATGAAATGAATGCGCTCCAGAAAGTCGCTTCGTTCGCCACCTTGGTGGCAACTTACGAGAAAGGTGTGGATATCAGAAGTCCGAGTCGCGTTGTGGGCACAGAGTTGACATGATGTTTGGGTACAGGGTTCCTGCTGATTTTGGAACCGTTTGAGACCGACAATGCAACTGTGCCTAACCCGATATTTCATCTGACGTGAGTCCGCATTACGGTAGACCGTTTAAAATGAATCGACAGGACCATCTTCCAGATGTTTGGATCCGTCGATCGCCATCAAGCCTGTCTTTGAGCGATTTAGTAGTGTGGTCATCACGTCGGGGACAATATCACCGCTTGACATGTATCCGAAGATGCTGCAATTCACGCCTGTCGTTCAAGAGACGTACGCGATGACGCTGACGCGTAATGCCTTTCTGCCGCTTGTACGAGTTTCGGTTGGGTAACCGAGAGAGTTCTCTCAAGCAGTTAACCTCATTAACAGGTAATCACGAGGGGCAGCGATCAAGTGGCCATCAGTTCGAGGTTTGAAGTCAGAAACGATCCGGCTGTGGTCAGAAACTTCGGGAGCATATTGATCGAGTACAGCAAAATTGTGCCGGATGGGATCGTCGCGTTCTTCCCGAGCTACCTGTATATGGAGTCAATAGTGGCTGCCTGGAATGACATGGTGGGCGGGAACCGTGTGCCCGAATTTTGTCCTTGCTGACGAGCGGGTTGCTTCACAGGGCATTTTAAATGAGGTTTGGAAGCACAAACTAATCTTCGTCGAGACCCCAGACGCGAACGAGACAAGCGTTGCGCTGGAAAACTACCGAAAGGTGTGCCAAAGACGACAGATCGCCTAATATGCCGCGTTGCCGTCCGCTTATCGCTGGCGCTCTTATCTCCAGGCGTGCGACAACGGGCGTGGTGCCGTCCTGCTCTCTGTAGCGCGTGGAAAAGTGTCAGAGGGGATAGATTTCGATCACAACTACGGGCGAGCGGTCATTATGTTTGGGTGCGTACGTTCCCAAAAGAGGGGTTGCTTTGATTTGACGTAACCGTTTGTCATGTGTGTACAAGCGTTCCGTATCAATACACCGAGAGCCGTATTTTGAAAGCGAGGCTGGAGTACCTTCGAGACGCATACCGTATCCGTGAATCCGAGTTCCTAGGGTTCGACGCCATGCGGAATGCGGCCCAGTGTGTTGGGCGGGTGCTCAGAGGTAAAACGGATTGGGGCTTGATGGTGTTCGCAGACAAGGTCTGGAGACTTGTCCGGGGTTATATATGCCGGACCCTGCTGATCGCGCTTTTGATTTAGAGGTTCTCACGGGCCGATAAGAGGGCTAAATTACCTCGCTGGATCAACCAGTACATTACCGAGACCGCGGCGAATTTGTCAACGGACATGGCGGTTGGGCTGTCCAAGCTGTTCATGCGGACGATATCCCAGAACCCGAAGGAGAACCAGACGGGGGTTTCTCTCTGGACCCTCGAGGACATTCAAAAGGCACAGGAGAAGCAACGCGAGTTGAACCTCGAGGCCGCAGAGAAGCAGAGGAAGCGGGAAAATGGGGAAGACGCGGACGGGGATGAGGAGGAGTATGGGGATGGATGGATCAGTGATGGTGCGTTTGCGGAGGCAGATTTGGATGACGTGTAGGGATTGTGACGGATCATGATCCGATTATACACGAGGCGAAGAAAGTTGTGTACAGAAAATACATGCCCAAAACAGACTGGTGGATAAATGCTGACATGGGTGTTACGAGGCATCGGCACAACGGACACACTTGGTGGGAAGCTGTGGGGAGAACGTTGAGCGTCGCGTGAGACGGAAGGAGGACTCTTTGCCCTTACTTCTCTGGAGATCAGTCGTTCGGGTTGGCTGTGAGAAGGACGGATAGCGGGAGGTAAGGGACGGCGAGGGGTGTGATGAAATTGCACGGACGTGAAGTACCGCCTACACTGGCAGGCGGGGGGGACGCAAGTGGGCGGGTGTGCGGTAGAGTTGTGGCAGGTGGCCTGACCGCAGTCTACGTCCTGGCTGCCGGTGAAAGCGAGATGGGTGCAGACGGTGTGTTTGGTGAACCACAGCTTTCGGTGACACATCTGCGGGCGAGAGGGCAGAGATCAGTTGGCCCCCGCCGGCGAATGGAGCGAATTGGCTTCTGGCTTACAGCTGGCGATCGGTCGGCGGAGGTAGGAGACTGGGGAAACGGACGCTCTTTCAAATTCCCTCCTACGAGCCGAGCAGTGTCTCTCACCGCAGCGTATTCTTGCCCAGCGTGGGGGGGAGACCGGATGTGGTACGGTGGGGGGCACGAGGGATCACTGGCCACCCGGCGTATTTGAACTCTTTTTCCTGCGATTGACCGAGTCTCGAAAATGAGGCCAAACAACGTCCACTCGCTCAATTGACTAGGGCACGACAGGTTCGAGAAGGAACGGCTCCGGGTCGGACTACCGCGTGCGAGCTTTTACCCAAGATCAACATCACACACCCCCCGCTCGCGTCGCGGCCGTCTGCTGCTGTCCGATCTTGGCCACTGGCGTCGAGGACGGCACCGCGTCCCCCTCCTCCTCCCCTGCCCTCTCCATCTCCACCTTATCCGCATCCAAAACCTCCTTTATGCTTCGGATGCGCTCGCCCTTGATCACCCTTTTCACCTCCTCCAAATCTAGCGTCTCGTATTCCACAAGCGCACGTGCCAACTTTGGACGCCACAACGTCATCGCGGGGCATCAAACGGTTACAAATGGAACATCAGAAAGTCAACCAGAAGGGACGAGAGACTCCTTACCCGATGGAGTTCCTCCTCCTTCTCCCTCAGCAGGTCAGTCGCCCGCTTCTCGCCGGCCTTCAATATCCTAGAAAACCGGAGCCGGAATCAGCGGCCCATCTTCCCATCACTCGCTCGCAAATACCCGAGCGAAATGCAGAAAGCGGGAAACCAACTACTCACGATCGAACCTCGTTCTCGATCTCCTCCCGCTTCTTGCTGCTCGTGTTGTCGTCTCGGTCGTTGTGGTACACTGGCCCGACCTTGTCCGAATAACCCCACAGCTTTTGGTCCAAAAGCACGGTTCCGTTCAGTCCAGCCCTCGAGACGACGGATCCACGAGCTCCTTACCTTGACCATCGCATTGGCGGTGCTTGTCGCATGCCTCAGATCCGAACTCGCTCCCGATGTCACGTTCTGGGGCCCATAGACTGCGTAGACAGCGAATCAAGTCAAAATCTGACACGATAAATTCCCCTTCAATGAGTTTGACCCACTCAGTTCTTCTGCGACTCGCCCACCCATGCAAACGTCAATTTCGGCGAGATATTCCTTGAAGGAAATCGAGATGCGGTCGTCTTTGGGCAGTTGCGATGTCTCAAATCCAAATCCATCAACCTGTCAGCAAGTAACCCCGCGTCGGGAACGCTAGACACTTACGACCCCCAGAGCGTGTCCACGAGGAACGCAAGTTACCTTGTGCAGAGGCATCGCACCATCGGTATACAGAGCGACCAGCGCGTGACCACCCTAACACGGTAACCTTTAGATCCAGCCACTGGCCCAAGAGACCCCCCTTGCTCACCTCATGGTAAGCCGTCATCAGTTTGACCTTATCGTCAATATAAAAGCTTTTTCGTTCCGCTCCCATCACGATACGATCCTAGTACCCACGACTCTTAGTCACCACCAACTACCTTATTTGAGACCGGAATAAAGAAGGTCCCCCCTCGGGGCCTATAGCAGAACTTCGAACCAAATTCACGTACCTTAGCCCACTCGAAATGCTTCAAGGTGACAGCTTTGCTACCTTCCTTGGAAGCCTGGATGGCCGCCTGACTAAAAAAAAAAAAGGCAAAGGATCAAGTCAGTGGGAGGTTGTCCATTTTCTGTCGCCAGCCGTTCGCACTTGACCATATTATGCAAGTCTGCGCCGGAAAACCCAGGAGTGCCTCGTGCGAGTATGCTTAAGTCGACGTCTAGGGAGGAGACAGCATTAGAAGCGAGAGATGGCATCCAGGTCACGGGGTGACTCTAACCTGGAGCGGTAACCACTTCTTTCATGTGGTGCTGGAGGATTTGGTTTCTGCCCCTGACATCGGGTAGAGGGACGGCGATAACCCTATCGAACCTTCCCGGCCGTACGAGTGCCCTGAAAGTCACAAGGAAAGAAAAATATGGAAGGTGATTTATCTCCTTTGTACACCATCAAAAAAAAACCCCTCTTCTCCACTCACTGGTCCAAGCTCTCTGGGAAATTTGTTGCCGCGATCACAATAACCCCTTCGTCTTGAAGGAAACCGTCCATCTCGACCAAGAGTTGATTGAGAGTCTGCTTTAGGTAGTGCTGATCACGCTGGCTCCTCTTCCCGCCGATGGCGTCCAGTTCATCAATGAAGATGATGGCGGGTTGCTTCTTCCTGGCTGCGGCAAATAGATCGCGTACCCTCTTGGCACCGACACCCACGAACATCTCGTCAAATTCGGCGCTAACAAGGGGGATCATAAGCGACCCTGGCGCCTGGATGGTGAACAAGACTGCTATACGAACCCAGACGCAAACAAGAACGGTACGCCAGCCTCGCCAGCAACTGCACGAGCTAACATGGTCTTTCCTGTTCCAGGAGGTCCAGTCAACAACACACCCTTGGGAAGCTTTCCGCCAAGGCTGGCGAACGCGGCGGGGTCCTTCAAAAACTCGACGACGTCTTGCAACTCCTACACCAAAGGTTCAGTCAGCTCGCCCAGCACCTACGTACAAAAAACGCCGACCTCCTTCGCTTCATCGACGCCCTGTACGTCACTGAACTTGACAGTCTTCCCGGGTTGAGGTTCAAATTCTGACTGTTTTGGTCCAGCCTTGATGAAACCAGTGTTGTCCAACATGACCGAGAGCAATGTGACCACGACTGAAGTTCCCAGATTGTGAGGCCGATATCAACGGATGCCGGGAGCAATACTCACTGAATACGACGGCACATAGAGATGCAACGTATTTGATTGATCGGTATGCCCATGTGCCTTTCGCTGGACGAAACGTGGAAGGAAGTTGAGAGAGAAGGGATGGGAAGCAAACAGTACAACTCACGTTCTGCCAGAGTAACATAAATCGGATTCCCACTCCCACCTGCACCTGCTACAATAGCAGCGGCAAGATGGTCCGACTTAGGAATTCCGTTGCCCAAGGATGTGTTCAAGGATCCGCCGCCTGAAAGGACCTTCTGAGCGATGGACTCGCTCCGTGTTGGGGAGAAGGAAGCTGGAGGTAGTGGTCGGGTGTCTTCAGGTTTTACACTCTCTGAAGCGGGTGTTGCCTGGAGAATTGGTGCCTGCAGGGTGGTACCCGAAGAGAGGGTAACTGTAGGCTGTGTTGCGGAAGATGCCAAGATTGCATCCCGCCTCCGGACAGCAGCGTTGACGGATGCTTCCAGACCGTTCTTCACCAGGGCAGACAGGTACAGTTCAAAGGCGCGATCAGATCGTAGGACCGGCGAACACGAATCCTATTCTCAACACTCAGAACTTTGGTTTGTTGGCGGAATCCAGTCGGACATGACATACGAATTCGGACAGCCGCTCCCATCTTGAAATGATCATGTCATAGCCGGCTTTGACCTTGGTTGCGAGCAGAGCTTCATAGAGCGCAATCTGTTTGTCAACGTCGTTGTGATTAATATTAGCGGCAGCTTCGAGTATTGATATATCGGCAACGGTAGAAGGAGAGGGGGTTGGTGCTGGTTTTGTTCGGGGACTAAATAACGAAGAGAAGGTGAGGGAACGCCGGGACGGGGGGTTGAGGGTCTGGGAAGGCTCTATTCTGAAGGCAACAGGACTGCGTCCGAGGCCAGTTGCGATGGACCGACCGGGAAACGGAAGGTGAGGATGGAGCATGGGACCCGGAACGGTGAGTCGGTAGCCAATGCATGGCGGTCTGCGCTGCACGGCCCTCAGCATCTGTTGAGAAACCGGGTCGGCGTCATGAGCAATGGGTCCGAAGCAGACTGGGGCAGAGACGGACGCTTACCGTGAGGGGCGAGGAGAGGACAGACATCGTGGACCGGGTGTGAGAAGTCGACGCGTCTGGATCGATGTCCGAACAGCCATCAGCCCGCAAACGTACGCTCCCCGGCATCTCTGTTTTTTTTCTTCTTTGAATTTTCTGAAATTTGGCGCGTAGAGTGCGAGCTCAAGCTCAGGGCAGCCTCAGAGCTATGCCAGGCATCTCTCGATGTCTTCGAGAACATCTCCGGCTCACCCTCGTCCGCATCCGAGCCAGATCTGGCCAAAATCCACGCAGATCTCCTGTCCCTGTTCTCCCTCATCCACCACATCACGACAAAACTCGCGTTGGCTTTGAATCCAAATGAACCCACCTTCTCTGCTGCAATTTCCCCCCTGGAGGATCTCACCAAGCACGTAAATGCGCTCACATCCTGCACATCTCTCTTCACCACCACCTTCGGATCAACGCTCAGGTCGGAGGCCGTGGGCTTGACTTTGGACGTATTGCAAGCGACAAGGAGATTCGCCGACCATTGCATCTTGATTACCGACGGTGCCACGCCTCCTTCGAAACTCAAATCAACCCACCTTTACCTCACAGGTTCACTCCACGAGCTGATCGACCGCAGCCGTGGGCCAAACGGACTGTCCAAGAACAACCTCCAGGCCGTTCGGAAAACGTGGTCGCAAGACCAATCCGTGTTGGAAGATGGGTATCGCGAACTATCCGAGCTTCTCGCTTCCGACGGAAACGATGATCCCCTCGGCGACGACTTTGGTGATGAAGACGACCTCGTCCTTGACACCACACCCCTCACCCCCGAGGAAGTAGAGAGGGTGAAGAAGGTTTGTGCCTCCATTTCTCGGCCCCCTCCTATCAAACTCGACGATGTCCAGGTCCAAAGGTATATCCGTTTCACAAATCTCTTGCATGAGAGGGTGCACGTCGATCTCCTCAAGCCATCTGTTCTTCAATTCGCCTCGTCGTCACCGATCTTCGTCTCTACCCTCGACGAAATCTCTCGTCAATCCGTTCAATTTGTTTCTGCTACCGACGAAATCGTCTCGTGTCTACACAGCCCACAGGATCCGAAAGTAATTTCGGCATCCGTGAAGGACTTAGGAGGGGTTGTGACCGCGTTACAAAAATCGTTAAACCAAGGCGACTTCTTACCGAAGTCGGGTGTCCAGACCCTCGGACCGCATATCGAGTCGATGACAATTCAGGCCTCTGAGACAGACAAGAAGGCGAATGATACTCGGAAGTGGTTCGATGCTTGTCTAGCTCAGATAGATAAACTTCAGCTGTCGCTTTCTGCGGAATTTAATGGATAGCTCTCATGCGGAGACAAGTGGTCCCACGGTGAAGAAGGCCTATATAGTGGTCCAGTTCGATTTCCGGTCAGTGGGAGCGATTTGTTGTGACTGAGGCTGCTGCTGCTGTTTGGCTTTCTGTTCAACCCGCATTTTCTCCTGCATATCGGCCTTGAATTTTGCTGCCAGGGTATTTGGCCATATGGCTGGGCTTCGACGGGCTTCTAACCGCCTTGTGAAAGCTTCAATCTTGTCGTGTTGGGCTGCAAGGCTGAAAGATATCACCTGCTTGTTCATGAGCATACAGAGAAGGTGGGCGACAGCAGGCACATACAGCCTCTCGTTGCCGTTTCGCCCGGGCCTCATCCCGCATCCTGCGCAACTCTCGCATCCGTTCTTCCTTCTCCTTGACCCCGGACTTAGGAGGTGCATTTCCCGTCTGAATTGGCCGTAACATGAGCTTCTATATACCCAACTCAATAATTGGAGACCCACGGAGAAGAGCTGCTTGTATACGTCCACGTTTGACAAGTCGAGATCCGCATTCCCGGCAGTGGCGGCAGGTTTGCGGGGCAAGCTAGATGGAGGCGGAGGGAGCCCTGTGCCCTCGGCAGGAAATTTCTGCTTTTCCGTCTTTGCTGAGGTCGGGACAGCCTTGGAGGCAGGTAGAGGAGACGATGCTGTGGAATCAGATAGCTTGATCTTCTTGATTGGGGGTAATTTCTTCTTCTGCACAGGCTCCTTATTCTCTGTGGCGACGGTTACATCATGGCCGGCGGGGGGTGAAGGCGGCTTTGAGTCAATGGCAGGTTCGGAATCCAAGGGGCGGGGACGCTTCGTGCCGACAACTACTGGGAGTGAGTCCATATCTTCGACATCGGCCCTCGACTTCCCTTTCCATCTTCGAGCACTTGACAAAGCAGTTGCCCGCGTTTGCGGTGGGGAGAAGGGAGGATCCTCGTCAGTCGACATGTCTGACCGCGAAGCCATCGAGTCATCTTCATCCTCGTCCTCGTCAGAGATAACCGCTCGCCGACTTTTCTTGCTCGACTTCCCCTTGCCGTCCTTAACTGAGGTTTGCTTCCGACGTAGTTGGGACCTATTCGACGGCGGCCGTGGGTTTCTGGAATCGGACTCCTGCGCAATCTCTTCGTCGGAAGGGGTAGCCGACAACTTTGAACCTTCGTCCCCGACATCAATGTCGAAATCATCTTCGCTCTCTGATCGTCGTGACTTGGAATATCTCGGATATTGAGGAGAATCCTCGTCCATGGGGGTGGTTTCGACCTCGTCACCTGAGTCAACCGCCATACGCCCCCGCGCGGCCTTTCTCCGCCCAGATGACTGTTAAAGATCATAAATGACAAGTAGAACACCTCGTTCTATTTAGACTCACTTGCCAGCCGGATGCTCCCTGATTCCTTGAAGGGGCACTCATCAAAGCCACAGAGTTGTTGGTCACGAACGGCGGGTGCGTTTGCGGTCGACTTTCCCACGATCGCTCGTTCTGATCAGGTGAGTCGACCTGTGGGAGACGCTCGACTCCAACTCCGGCGTTGGGTACTCTCCTCTGTGCTTACAAAAAGACCAAACCCAGGATCAGGACCAACTAGCTTCTCTCGCCAAGTCGAACCCTCCGAACCTACGACGACTCATCTACTGATTTTGTCGACAGCTACAATCCAATTGGTGTCATCCTGGTCAAAATTCAATTCCGTCCTCCAAACTCTGAAGAACTGCTCTTGCTACCAGTATCTGCTCTGACCACAGAAGTGCTATATTATTCCGCATCCACTCCGACCACGAACAACTCTGCTCATCGAGCTTAAGTTCCAGAGTGCGTTTCAATCCTCTCGTTCCCTCTTCTACGATTAGGTCGCACATAGTTGCCAGGGTGACCCTCCATTTTGCCTCGTTATCGGGTGAGATGCTATCACTCGTACCAAGTAGAGTATCCCTCCAGGGCTGGCAAACGCTATCTTCCTCCTCGACCGTCGGTACGTAGGTCATCTCAGAACCCAGGACAAACAGACGAAGTGCAGTGATCAATCGAAATGAGGGGGCGGCTGGGGTTGGTGATGTAGAGAGAGTCCAGTTACTAAGAGACGTGAGCGAGCGAAAAGTTCAGAATCCGGTAGGACATACCCCCAGTATCCTTCGTTCTCGAGGATTGTCTGCATCCATACCCCCACACTTCCCTGACCCTTCAAAAGGTCGACCAAAATAGGTTGCACGTCTACTTCTGCTGGGTATTCCCCACATCTCATTTCCTCGTTCGATACGACATTCACGAACCCGTACTCGACGAATAGGCTCTGGTTTGAATGGCCTCCGTACCTCAAACAGACCTCCCCATTAGCTTCTACCTCTGCGATTTGTTCAGTCGCAAAGAACTGAAAAACATCTTTGGCTTTCGAACGAGCGTTCCAGATCTCAGTATCAGAGACTGGTTGAATGTGTGAGTGATTCCAGTTATGGTTGGCAAAGTCGAGAATGGGGCAGAGAGACATGTTGGCTTCGTCTCTGCTTCTTTCTTTGATTCGGTAGTAGATGCAGCGTGTGTTGACTGGGAAGAAGTTAATGCGTGCCGTACCGTCGGAAGTTGGGAGAGAAACCATTCAACCAGGCCCAAAGGTAATCGTGGATATTCAATTCTCCGTAGGTACTGTTGGGATTCTACACGGAGTCAACCCAAGTTTCGAAATATCCAGGTGGAACTTACGAGGTATTTGCACACCGCGTTCGAATCCCCTTCCAAACGTTCTGCCGTGGCATTCAAGACAGATCGCGTACTACCGGGAAGCAGTGCAAGGAATGCAGACTCGAGTTCGTTATCCCCACCCAGATTTTTATGGACAAGCCATGTCAACGGATGGCTATCAAATTCTCGGGGAAGAATCGAGACGAAAGGACCAAACGGGCTGTTGTTGGGCTCCTCCGTGTCATCCTCCGGGGGTCTGTGCAGATAAAGATGTAGGGAGATGAGTTGGTGGGCACTGAGGCGTGTGCAACCAGGGTGAAGGGGTCCAAGCGTCTCCACGTTCACCAAAGCTGACGATGGGACAACAAATAGGGGGTCTAGCGGCTGATCGTCCCGGTTCGTGAGTGGTACAAAGTCGGGAAAGATGGGTTGACCCACTGGACACGGACCAGTCAGGAAGAGACCATAACCTGCATCTACATTTCGCGAAATCCGGAAATCAATATGGGGTATTGATAAAACGAACGGGAGGAAGAATACCAGCTCTTAGCCTGCGCTCTACGTGGAATGCAGACGGTGACAGGTCCATCCCACGACCTTCGAGCCACGATAGGAGCTGGTTCCAACGACGAGCCTGGATATCCCCTTCGTCGACTTCGCCATGGTCGCTCTGGGGTTGTATCATCATCACGGACGATTCGGCCATCAGTTGGTGACAGCGACCCGGCTAGCGGCGAGACAGACTCGAGGAAATCCCCTCGGCCCGTTGGTCTGTACTATGTCCCTCTTCAACACCTCTCGTCTCCTCAACAAGACAGTCCTCATCACCGGTGCGAGTTCTGGGATCGGAGCCGTAAGCCTGATGAGCGGGTTCTTTCACCTGGCCCAACCTCTGATAACCGAGTCTTCAGGCAACGGCGATCTTGTTTGCCAAGGGGAGCCTGATCGTCTGGAATCCAAATTGAAGCATCTTCGAATCTGAACGATATCCCCAATGCAGGGTGGTGCAAATCTTGTGCTGCTTGCGCGCAGGGCAGATGCTCTGGAAAAAGTGGCGAATGCCTGCGCTGATGCTCACAGAGAGTCTGGGATTCAAGGAGAGGGTAAAGTCGCAACCGTCCGGATCGACGTTTCCGACAAGGCCCAAGTCGACGACGTCCTGACTAAAATCCCGGACGAATTGAAATCAATCGACGTTCTTGGTGAGTACGATGATGTTTGGTATCTCCCCAAAAGTCATTCAGACAAACCATTACATAGTAAATAACGCTGGCTACGTACTCGGAACAGAACGCGTTGGTCAAATATCCTCCGATGACATGGAGGGTATGTTCAAAACCAATGTCTTCGGGCTCATCAACATGACCCAAACTTTTATCAACGGTGCGTTCCTCATCTTGAGCGGGGAGCCTCAATGGTCACTCCAGATCAGACATGAAGGCCCGGGACACCGGACATGTCATCAACATCGGGTCTGTCGCAGGAAGAGAACCTTACATTAGCGGAAGCATCTACTGTGCGACGAAGCATGCTGTCCGTGCTTTCACAGGAGCATTGCTTAGAGAACTCGTCGAGACTCAGATCAGAGTGACCGAAATCCAACCAGGGATGGTGGAGACCGAGTTCTCGATTGTCCGTTACAGAGGTGACAAGGGTGCCGCAGACAAGGTCTACCAGGGTTTTCAACCACGTACGTTCTTCATTGTCTAGATGATATCGAAAGCAACTAATATCTCCCCAGTTACTGCGGATGATATTGCTGAGGAGATCGTGTGGGCTGCCTCGCGACCCCCTCACGTAAACATCGCAGAGGTGTTGGTCATGCCAACCAATCAGGCCGCTCCGTGGCTTGTCCATAGGGGTAACAAATAATCCGCGTCATGCATATCCTACCCTGAAGTTGAGTTTGGGGTAAGACAAAGAGTAGATCAAAGCATATAGAACAAAATATTAAAAGTATGGTGCCTAGATCGAGCGTGTGTTCACTTCTTCCTGCCTTTGGACCTTGTAACCTTGGCAGGAGTTTCAGGTTCAGGAGGAGGATCATCGTCATATACGTATCTTTTTACAACAACTTTCTCCACGGGAAGTTGTGGGAGTGGTGAACCAGCATCCTGCACGTTCCCTAGACGATCGAGTTCTAGTGACTGTGATGGTGGTGAGGGGAAGTGTGTTATGAGGGCAAGAGGGGATTGTACCTTCGCCGCTTGGGAAAGACAGCCTTTTGCAAGTTTCTGCTCAGGAGGTCGTGGTAGCTTCTCTGGGATTTCGTCGATGAAGACGGCGGTGAACAAGAGACGATCCCACTGAACCCTCCTCTCCTTGGTCATCACTCTCTCGACCTCTTCAGGTCCGTCCGCCTTGAGCCGTTCCAGCGGTCGCACGGGGCGTTCTGGAGACTCATAGTCTTCCTCTTCCCCAGCGCCGCGCCTATGTCGACCATTGACCTCTTCCTGGAGAAGATCGTTGGTGTCCAATGGTTCTACCTCTCCACTATCGCTCCGCTTCGCCCTCCGTTGGGCTCTTTCCTCCCTCTCCCTGGCTTTCTCCTCGCTTGCCTTTTCCGCGATCGTCCTTAACTTAACCACAGGGCTTTCTGGACGCTTTCCCTCTCTCTTTACTATCTCCGTCTCCAAGAGGCTCACTACCTTCTGGTTCTTGGTTGTGTTGTCCGTGGTGAGATTTTTGAGAGCGGTTATGCTTAGCCCCGCAAACCCTGATGGATCAGGCGGCGGCCGCTTCCTCGGGGGCGGCCGTGATGGTGAGGCACTGGTGGAACCGAACGTCAATTCCTCCAAGAGAGCAGAGGGTCCCTTCCTATTCCTCGTCGTCCTACGTGCTATACTGGTGTCCTCCTCTTCCTTGGCGGTGTCGCGGGGCCGAAGACGAGCCGAGATTGCCTCATTTTCTGGAGTGATCTGGTTCGATTCATGTTCTCGTTCTTGCCCGAAAGACCCTGCTCGTGTTACGGTCACTGCTGAAGGCTGCAAATCTGGGGGTGCCAGAGGCTGGGGTAGAGGCGGCGATGTGATGGGAATCTGTGGTAGCGGAGGTTGCTTTGCTACTGTTGGGAGTTGGTGGATCCGCTTCATGGGGAGAGATCGTTTGATAGGGGGATTCAACGAAGTTTCAGCGGCAGGTCCGGATGTCTTCCTTGAGGATGTCGGAACGAAGGGTCCGTGTTTACCGTCCAGCGGTAATGCATTCTTGGTGCTTCCGGCTTGGTTGCGGGGTTTCGTCTGGGCTGAGAAGTCAGAAGAGGCCCTTCAGAAAGCTTGGGGCGTACAGGACTCACAACTGCACGTTTTGTAGGGACGGGGATAGGTAACTTGCTAGGCTGTACTCCGGGAGGTCGGGAGTATGGCTTAGCACCAATTCGAGGGATCCTACTAGGATTCGTAGGCTGCCTCAAGGTTGATCGATGGATAGAGGGTGACAGTATCACAGGGGGTTCCGATGAAGCACGACCGCTAGGTAGCGTAGGCAATCGAGTCCCCTCAGACTCTTCGGGGATCGCGGGGTGTTTCTGAGTGAGGGGATACGGAAGTGCAGTACGGTAGCTTGGTCCGGAGGAAGGAGGGCGAGAGAGCGTTGGCTCTTCCGACGTGCTTCGTTGCTTGAGCACAAGCTTGGGGTTGATTGGCAGAGTCGAGGAAGCGTTTGGGGTGGAAGGCTGACGCGAGAACATAGTTGGTTGCGGGACCACACTCTTAATGGTGGAAGGTGGGTCCTTCACAGTTGGCACCCTACGGGAAGGAGTTCTATTTGGGTCGTCTATTGACTGCACCTTGAATAACGTTTGTCCAAACCGTCGACTAATTGGCCCACCTTCCTCGGAAGCCGCAGAATTGGAGACCAGAACTCTTCGTAGCGGCGTGCCCAGGCGAGGTTGTGGATCGGTAGTTTGTGCGTGCGTCAACTCGGTCAGCTTTGGGAGTTTATTCATAAGAATACGCTGGGGGCCAAGGAGCGAATGCCGAGACGTGGTATCCTTCCCCTTGTCGTCCTCATCGGAACTTGCACGCGTCGGCGGCAGCAACTGTTGAAGAACCGACTGAGAATCCGGCGACAGGGATCTAAGCCGTTGACATCCCATTGTCTTGTTCGCATCATCCTGCCGTTTCCGTTTCCTCCCTGCCCTTTCTCGAGTCTCTTCCACCTCTGCCTCTCTAAGCTTGTTATCGACGTCAGCGACTGGTGGCAACACCCCGATTTCGGACTGGCCAGGTAATGCTCGTACATTTTTCGCTGGGAGACGCAAAGGAGATATTTGTGGAAGCACAAGAGTGGGATCAGGAGATGGGGTTCGACGGGGAGATACGCTGAGTCTTGCGGAACGGCGTGGAGGAGGCTGGAGGAGATTTCCGTCAGGGGAGGCCGACCTCCGCTTAGTCGGTGACGCGCTGCGTCGCGCAGAGCGGGGTCTGTCCACGGGCTTTGCGGGTGATTCGCCGAGGGCAGGCAGCTCCGCTACCTGACCCCAAGTTTCCTCGTCAATGACTTCCCGACCTTTCCCTTTCTTTGAGGCTGTGATTGCATCTTCACCTTGATCCGCCTGCAGATGAATTAAAGGATTCACGGAGGAAGTTACTGCGGGCACGGGTGGAGGCAGGTCTAACGTATCATCTGCGGAAGCTCCCGTGACAAGGGGCTGTCCGATTGGACGTACATACTGTAAAACAGAAGGTTGGGGAGAGAGTTCAAGCGTTTGAGGGGTTGATATGCGAGTAATGGAATCCGCGGGTGCGTTTTCCACGCCTTTGCCGTTCGGTGATGATACCGTTATGAGGTTTGGGGGAGTGACAGCGGTACCGGTGTCGTCGGATTGGGTTTGAGATTCTGGCGGCTCGAGGGGTGGGGGTGTGTTCATAGGAATGTCGGGAAACGAGAGGAAATCGGGTGGTGGAGAAGGGTTGCTGACTGCACTGAGAACTCTTTCGGCTAACACCTGTGAAGGCTCTAATGGGGGCGTTCGTTCACTTTGAAAGAAAATAGACAGCTGGTACTCACCATCCTCTACATCCTGGTTGATCTCCGTAGTGTCATTGGCCGGATCAGTTTCCTCGACGGCCTCCTCGACTTGTGGCACGGTAATCCTCAGGTTCAATGGCCATACTGGCACACTCGTTTGAGCCAGGCGTGCCGATCTTCGTCGAGGCGTGGTGTCTTCACCGTGATGGATCTCTTGCATCGGCCGTTTCTGGGGGGACTTGAGTGATCCAACGCATGGCGTCTGCGCAGCATCATCGTTGCCAGTCTGACGAGGAGGGGTCAGGTCCATGGGGGATGATTGCGCGTGACCGTCGGCGTCCATTACGAGCCAACGCGCCTCGTTGCGATCGTGCAGTAGCGGAGTCGGGAAACGGAGGAAGTTCAACAGGTGTCGCGTCTGCCACGTGCGCAGATATCCGTCAACGAGCCGAAAGAAAGGGCTCAAAGGCGATTCGTATCATCTTTCTTTGCTACAAGTACATTCAGAGAAACAACGGACGCTTTGCTCTAGCGAGCGCGGTCCCCACGCTCAATCCTCTCCCACAGAGAAGTCGAGTTATCATCAACCTCCGCCTTCCTCTCCGTCCAATCCGCGTACCCGATGCTGGTCCGTTCGTTCACAGAAGATGCTATGGAATCTTTCCTCGTGTGGGTCAAGAGTGATTTGAGCTGTGGTGATAGCTTAGTGCAGAGAAGATCTGAGACACGAAATGACTAACATCTGTGTTCTCCCGAGTAAGCTGTTCCAGTCGGCGTGCCTGCTCCTCGAGCTTCGACTTGAGTTGTTCAAGAGTAGCCACGTCTCTGCCCTCTTGCGTCAATGTCGTGCGGTCCCCCTCGAGCAGGGCTGCATCATCAACGTCGATGCGACGACGTTTGTTGTCCCGATCGCCACCCTCGGCGTCCTCTTCACGTCGTCTTCTTCTCTCTCTTTCCTTTTCACGGAGTTGCCCAGCGAGCCTGTCGCTTTCTTGGCCAAGGGTAACTACTCCATTCTGTACTGCCTTGTCCATAACAGCAAAGAGTTCCTTGGCAAACAGATCAAAGAGGTCTTCCCAGAGATTCACGAGTACTTGGTAATCATCATCGACTTTATCCTTGAGAATAGCGTGGTTCCTGACAGCATCCATCAGAGCGGGGGCGACAGACGACGTCGCTGCCGTAGAAACCTGCGCCAGAGTAGAAGACAAGTCCGTGAGGGTATCGACGCGGCGAGTTTCGCGATCAGCATCAATAGAGTCCTGTACAATCTTGCTTGAAGTCCTAGCACATCGAGGTAAGACCTTTTCTGAACGTTACTCTGTCGTCAATGACCTACTTCGCAAGCTGGCGAAAGAGGTTCACGATGGCCTCAGTGTTCCTACGTCTCTCAGAGTGTGAAACCCTCAGACCAAGATCACAGCCAAGGACATTCTGAGAAACCGGTCTTGGGGGAGGGTCATCAGAATCCTCATCAAGAGACCTAGAGTGGGGTAGAGCCACGCGAGTAGAACTGTCGTCCTTCTTGACACGAAGCCGCTCATCAAGTACACGAGGACCACGAGAATGATGACGGTTGTCTGGTTTCTCGACGCCAAGGAAACTTCTAGAGTCATAGGTCTTGGGCGAAGACCGTCTTTTGTCCTCCTGATCCTCTGGATTCAAGCGCTTGAATGTCTCAGATTGCGGCGTCAAGGCAAGAGGACGGCGCTTGGTATCCCTGCAATCCTTAGTTTCGAGAGCGTGTTTCTTGTTGACGGGACTCGCATCGTGCCATTGGACATCGTCTGGGTGAGCGAAACTAGAAAAATCGGAATCTGTTCAAGGACACCTGACACGGAGACAACACACTTGCAACGTTCCCGCTGATTGCAGCCTGGTTTGATTGGACTACCGGAGTCTGTAAAATACTGATTGCGGAGGATGAGGCCAAGAGGTAGACGGGTGATATTTGGAGCGAAATCGCACTCTGCAGCGGACGGTCTTTCTGAAGTTGATGAAACTGGACATGGTGGTTTTGGTTCAAGCCAAGGTTGATCGACACTGTCCACCCACCGCACCCAAACCTGCCGCTGCGACCGTTGCAGCTTACCAGACACCAAAGCCGCCATTACCGTTGTTGCGTGCAGGGACGTCCGGCGTCCCCGGCGCCCATTCGCCTACCGTCGGGATGACACATGCTGCGGTTCCTTCTTTTCCGCCGCCATCTACGTCGTCTGGGGTTGGCGACTTCCTCCTCTGTCTCTCCCCTTATCTCTCCTCTCACGATGGGGATGTCCATCGCCACCTTCATGAGTCCTGAGCGCCATGTACCCAGGCTGGCGTTCGCATCAGAGCCAATGGAGTTACCAATCAAAGCGGATCAAGTGGATCAAAAAACAATGCCAATGAATGCTTTCGTGTCCAAGTCATGTCCGAGCCTCCGTCAACCATACGAACCTCCTTGGTGGATGCACAAGTATGTGGATTGCTTTGTTCCCGAGAAGTTGCGTGGCAAACCACGTTTCCTTGACAGCGGTCACATCCAAACCGCATACTGCGTGGTCGGAGATTTCACCAAAGTCGATAAGGTTGTATATCACAGGCACGTTAAATACCGCACCGAGTTTCAGGCTAGGTCTGAAACCCATACTAAGGAAACTTCTGCGAACGGCCGACGGTGGCACACTGTATGTTGTCCAACTCGTCCCACCAGCCACACACCCTCATCCCGGTCTCTATCAGGGGTCTAGACTTTACACCCCCTCACGATGAGGATGTCCCGGACGACGCCCCCATCGTCGTCGTAGCGCATGGGCTTACAGGAGGTTAGCGGCTAGTTGACAAACGCCGGCGTCACCCTGCTGACATGAATTCGAGGCTCCCACGAGTCGTATGTCAGGGCTATCTTGGCGCCCGCTGTTACCCCGAAATCCGAAGGTGGGTTAGGCTTCAGGGGTGTTGTTGTCAACTTTCGCGGATGTAAGAGCACCCCCATCATATCACTTACCACTGATCATTCATCTATTTCATAGGCGCGGGGGTTCCTATCACAAGTCCCCAGTTGTACTCCGCGGGGCATACTGAAGACTACCGTGCCGGGGTGTTGTATGTCAGGACCAGGTACCCAAATGCGCCACTACTGGGCATGGGATTCTCCCTTGGTGCCAACGTGATCACTCGGTACGTGGCTGAGGAGGGCGATGAGTGCAGGCTGGTGTCGGCAGTCGCCCTAGGATGCGTGCGTGTCTATCATTTTACTTCAAGGTTCCACATTAACATGTACCAAAATAGCCATGGGACCTACGCCAAAATGCATCATGGTGAGAACGATGAACCTACCTTTTGATCCGTCACCGACGAGGAGTGTAGGATTGAAGGTAGTTGGCTCAACCGCGAGATCTATTCCAAGGCCATGGGTCGCAACCTCCAGTCTGTCCTTAGGCGACACGGGGAAGCACTGGCAAAGTTTGAAGACCACCCCATCGCGACGGTATTGGATAAGATGCTCAGCGTGAGCAATCCGTACATGTTCGAGTTCGACAACACAATCACGAAACTTGTTGGTGGCCCAGCACCCCACTTCCCCTTCAAAACGCACCGGGACTACTATGCGTGGGCAAGGAGCGACAACGTTATACAGAATATCCGGATACCATTTCTCGGACTCCAGTCTTCTGATGATCCTATTGTTCCCCACTCCCCACCTGATTGTGCAGGTAATGGCTGGGTAGTATTGGGATGGACGAGGCGAGGCGGCCACCTCGGTTGGTTCGAGTACGACTCAGACGGACAATTACGAAGATGGGTTAGGAAGCCAGTGCTGGAATGGTTTAAGGCCATCATCGACCTGACCGACTTGGACGAGAACGGTAACGTTCGGGGGAGGGTCACGAGGCCTTTTGGTATGGTCGATGGATTCTTGCGAGAGGAGGGGAAGGAACAGTTTGGCGTTCGGGAGATCGCAGGCTGCGATGAAGAAGTTGTTGTAGAAGGTGGGGGTGGCCTACTCGCAGGACTGTGACATTCCTCTCTATCCGGTCTGTCCTTTGGCACTTTCGTTCTTGTCCAGATGCTGTTGTGTCGATAATACCGACCGTTCGTACTAGCATACGTTTTACAGGCCGCGTAACCCACCATCCGTATCCCCCCCGTATTTAGTCACTATCACTGAAATAGATGCGATCCCCTTCACTTTCCTCCTCCGTTTGGCGAGTGCGTTCGTATTGGGTGATATCGACTGAAGTCCCACCTTCTTCAAGCGATTCGTCCTCGGCCCAGGCTCGACTGCGTTCAAAGAGTTGTCTCCCTGAAAACGCTAATTCAGCAACGACCCCGTGGGGCAGAGAGGAATGACCGTACCCGAGAGTCGCCCTTGAAACTTCTTGTACTCTTCACGCTCCTTAGGGGTGAGATTCTTTAATTTTTCCTCTTGTCTCTTTGTTCTTTTAGTCGCCGTCTCTTTATCGAACTTTACTTTCCATGCAAGGAAGGATTCTCGCGTGACGGGCGTGCCTCGGGTCTTCGCTTCCTCGGCCTGATCACGTACGATGCTGTGAGGCGCCGTTCACATGGCAGAAGCGAGAGGGTGGCCCACCTCTAGTTCCAGCCGCTCCTTTTCGGCAGCCAATCTGCGCTCTTTCTCTACACGAGACAGAACGAGATCCGCTAATTGTTCTCGAAGATGAGAGACGAGAGTAAATGTCATTGCCATCCCGACGTTTTCTTCGCCCTGGATCAGATGAGACAAGTGAAAACATATCACGCCGTGTGAAGAGCATACCAGAACTCTGAGACCATTGAGGAGGTCTGCGAGTTCCTCTTCCTTTACTTCACCCTCTAGCGGGTTTGCGGTGAGCTCTGGGGGAGTATCCGGGTATCCGCTCGTGTATTTGACATTGAGAGCCAGTTTTACTGTTCAGTCTATATTGTAAGCAGATTGGTACAGATCGTAACCGTGGACATGAAGAACGAGGGGTGCTTACTCGACTCTTGTCCTTCCTGGATGCCTTCTGGCTCAACCTCTATTTTGATCTCTTCGTCAGATATTTCTGATCAAAACGAGGGTTAGGGCGTTTTTCTTCCCATCTGGGGTGACTGTACTGGATCAGGCTGGACACGAACTCGTGAGTTCCGTTGGGTAGATGGACTCCAAGACCTAGATAAGGACACGCGAGGTTGAGCATCTCGATGACCGCGCATGACTTATCGACCTTACCTCAAATTCTTCCAAGAGCACATCCGGGCTCATGATGATCGCGGCGATGGACGAGGTTACGCCTGTGGGAAAACGGGAAAACAGCCGTGACGCCCTCGACGTCGATGTCCGCACTCGCCAGGCAGTGTTTTAACACGCTCTCCGCTACTGTCGTCCGACGTTGGGCACTGGGGAGCGCGTCATTACGCCAGCTGTCGAACAATAGCAACTCTGCGGATAGTCCTTTGCTCTGGGGCAGGTTGCTCGATACCACCAATGCGACCGTCGCCCGGACAAAGCTGACCGCACAATCCCCGGACGAGGCTTGGCTGGCCCAGCACAAAAGGACCGTCAACTTCCTCGCCCCTCCGAACAGCACATACGCAGGCATGCTCTTGACCCATTCACTCCCGAGTCCTGTTCAATGACCATTATCATAGGCCGAAGCATCACGGTCAGGAAAGACCTCACGGACTCTTCCGTTGCAAATGCGTATGGCGTTCTTGCGTCTCGACTTTGGAGGAACAAAGTGAAACAGGATCACATGTACAATATGCGGCACGAGAAAAAGGGTGACAAACGCCGGAGGCTGGAGAGTGAGAGGTGGAGGAGGCGGTTTGCCGACCACGTACGTTATGCATCGCAACAAGTGCTGTATTAATGTCTCACCTCCCCTATTCCGGAGCATAGGTCAGGCAAAAGATCCAGCTTGTTCAACAGATCCGACGACGAGGCGCCTAAGCATGCGTATAGTCATATGGCATCCTACCATACACATCCGTTCTTACCGTAATTTTTCTACCACCCGTCGGTCGCGCCCAAGCAGTCAACTTTTGAAACCCAATATCACCCCGTTTCTGTGACCATACGCTGCGGAGGCCGAAACCACCGCAGTCCTTGCCGTCTTCCCCAGAGAGACGTCAGCAGCTGGAATCTCTCGGGGCTAAATGGCATATTCTCGCTTCCGAGATTCCCACATTCAGATCTCGGCAAATCTTAGAGCTAAAAGGATGAGAGAATGCCAGCAAACTCGACACCTTAATCCAAATCCGCAAGTGGCCCCCCGTACCATTTCACCGCATTTTTTTCATGGATCTCCGATGAAATAGCCTTTCACTGGCTCAAAGACTTGACGATTTCAACACACTCCTGCCCGAGATGGAACAGATCTTACCGTACGCTTATTTGCCAGGCGACTACAACGTTCCACGCCGCGTGTCCACCACGCACCTCTGGTGGATTCTCCTTGCCGGAACCTCGGGGAACGAGGTGAGCAGATATTACCTTTTTTTTCCCTGCAACACCCATG
>QFEV01000474.1:0-41165 GCA_003316405.1 Thelephora aurantiotincta
TTGTAAAAATTCCCAGGTGGTGCTTGTTCGCAGTTTCACGTGGTGAAGTTTCTAGCACTTCCTATTGAATACTATGAGGACAAATAACCATGGGGGACAAAAAGGGCGCGGGGGTGGACGTTGCGTCCTTCAGACTCCGAGTACGATTCGTGGACTCTTCCAAATAAAGCAAAAGAAAAAATCCACAAGGTGCCCCCACTAGAGAATGTTGAAGTAGCGAAAGATTGTAATAACAAAGCAAGAAAGGATCACAGAGCCGGCCGGAGAGAATAAGCCAATGAAAGAGGATGACGTTTACTAGACGAACAGTCCGACACGCAAGTGGGATACGGCACAAAGACTATGACGATCCCACGCAGAATATTCAAAACGTGATAGAAAAACTCCTCACATCTTGGTCACAGGAGGAAGAACCCAGCTGTGAGGGCTGCGAGGATGACACCCATGCCAGACCTGGCAACGGAAGCAGGACCGTTGTTGGAGAGGTTAGCAGAAGTGCTAGTGGAAGTCGGGGAGGCGACAACGGTACTGGTGGTGGTGATGCTGGATGGGACGGAAGAACCAGAACCGTAACCATAATCAGGTGAGCTGCCCAGAGCGACCTGTGTGATCTCCTGAGGAACGACGGGAGGGTTTCCACCGAGGCTGGCATCGACATCTCCATCAGCCTTGAACGCGTCGGGATTGGCGGCAAGGAAAGTGCGGGAGTAGAGAACGTTCTCCACGAAGCTCTCATGGGCCCACTCAGGAATACCCGCCAAGTCGAAGTTGGTTCCCCACTTGGAGGCGGAATCGGAATTCTTGGTGGCGTTGTTAGTGTAGGTACGCATCTTGTCAAGGTTGGGGTTAGCGGCAGCCATTGACTGCATCATAGAGCCGACGGAGGAAGGACTAGCGAGTACGTTGGGAGGATTGATGATACCGAACATACCCTTGGAGCAGTGGTTAGGGAAGGCACAATAGAAGAAGACAGGGTTGGTATCATTGACGACCTGTTCAAAGACGAAACCCTTCTGCTGGATACCTGAAGCGAAGGGGGCATCGGAAGTCTTGTTGCAAGGAGCGAGCTGAGACCCCTTAGTGACGGTGTGGTTGTTAGCGCCCCAGACGAACTTGACAGTGTCACCGACAGAAGCATTGACGGCGAACGGGACATAACGGAGAACTCCTTGGGTAGGAGCAACCCAGACGACGTGAGTTTTGCCGGTCTTTGTGGGAGTGTCTTGGGGAGGAGTCAAAGGAGGGAACTTGGCCTGACATTGGTTGACACAGTCATCGAAGGGGTTGCTCCCCCAAGAGTTGCTTCCAGAGCCGTAGGTAGGGGAAGGCTGGGGCTCATAAGCGGGGGTGGGGGAAACGTACTGAGGTTGGGTGTAGGAAGGACTGTCGGAAGAAGGTTTGTAGGGGGGGTTGTAGGGAGGGGTGTTTTTGTGCTCGCCACCCCCTGTGGAGAGGGGGGAAGGGGGACCCCAGGTATTCGACGGTAGCATCTGGCCGGTCGAAGAAGAGTAGGCGGACCAAGTGGAGATCATGCGATTACGGTTCCTGGGATGCTCGATCGGAATGAAGAATGAAAAGAGAGCCGGATTGTATGCTCACAGCTCATCAGTATCAGACATAACGATGCCATTTGGGGCGGAGACTGCAACTTCGTTGCCAATGGCGGAATCGGGAACTGGCCTAGCGACAGTCGCAGACAGGTAGAGAGCGAAAACGCTCAAGACGGCGGAGAAGTGAATCATTTTCACGGTTTGAAAGAACGAAAAGTGGAAGACTGGGGTTGTCGACAGATTTGTGTCGAAGTGGACGGATGGTAATTTCCTCTCAGAGGGTTTTCCTGTAACGGACTCTGTCGAAGAGGGTGATCTGGGAGGTGTGTTAGCATTCAAAGCGGATCGCGAGAAGCAAGGTCAGACCGACCCTAGGAACGAAGAATGCAAAGAAGGTGGAAGCCGAAAGTCAATTCGACTCGAAAAAGAAAAGGAGGGGAGAACGAATAAGACGAAAGGAAGTGCGAAATGGGGACCGACGACGAGCGACGCCTAGCTTTATATCTGGGGCCGGTTCGCCATGACAATGTTGATCGGGGATGAAATACCTACGGCTTGTCTCTCCAGGGTGGTCCCTCGCTTCTGGTCCTCTTCCAATTGGACAAAAGGTCGGTATCCAGGATACAAATCATATTTCGTCGCAATGTCCCTCTCGGTCAACTCGAAAATCCCGCCCGCTGCAGTCGTCCCCCCCCCCGAGAGAGGGCCAAAAAAAATAGAGACAAAAGCGTGCCGATTATCCTGTGGTGGTGCATTTAAGATAAAAGAGTCCCCCCATCTGACATTATTGTGTTTCAGTCATGTCCTACAGGCGTTCTGAGTGTCTCTTTGTCGTCATGCGATCAACCGCCCTTGTTAGGCTTGCACCAGGGTAATCAACTCTATCTGATTTGTCACCTGACACAGGCGGGTGTACCACAACTGGGGATCCTCCTGTGTCCGGCCTTTCATACCACAAGTGACAGCCGATCAACGGGTTGGCCTGGGTCCGACTTGGCTCCGGTGAGTCCTTACTTCTTGGCGACGATCGTCAATCCTTGTCTCGTCCGATTCTCTGGAGAAGCGAATGAAAAAGATGTGTGTGAGCGCGCCATCTTATCCAGTAAAACAACCGGACCGAGCTGATTTGACCACAGGAGTGTGAGTCTTCTTCGCCCACACCTTCGCCACGCCCTTCGTAACCGCACCTGCCGCGGTGGTGATAAAACCCCACCAGGACAGCACATCAGCAAAATGATTGTGGGGGCGTTTGGGCTCACGTGCTTCCCCAGCATCTATCGATCGTTCATATCAGTCGCCCGTTTCTTGATTCCAAATCCACGTGGGGTACTATCTCAGGAGATGATACATACCGCGCGAGGAGTCCCTCGATGTTGACGTTGATGTATCTTCCCCGCGAGGCTGTTCACCAGTTGGCGACTTATCGGTGAGCCAGCCGTTGGAGGGCTTCTCGACGGAGGGGTGGTGGCGACCGACGTCGACAGCTGCCAAATCTGCGTCGACCACCTTCAGCCGTCCCCTTGAACTCCCCAGGAAGTCATCAAATATAGGTGAAACTGACGAGCTGGGCGGTGTCGGCGGATAAACGGAGGGACTATCTGGCAAGTCGCCGTCCGGGGTTTTATGGTCGGAGAGGGGTGAAGCACGGGCGTGTTCAGAAGAGGTCAAAGGTATGTTTCCATCTGAAAAGATCCAAGGGGGGACCAGAATGGCTCGATCAGGTACGTCCGAGAGGTCCGACGGTGTTGGCGGAGACGTTGGCGGGGGAGGAAAGATGATCTCGGTGCCCCCGAACCTGACCTTTTTTGGAGGCGAAAGGTTTCTTTGACATGTCCTCGGGAAACCGACGAATCTACCACCTGGGGTCCCGAGGTTCGCGATTGTCACCCGACGCTCGACTTTCGATAGAGGTTGCTCCGGCAAGTTGGTGACAACTCGGAGAGTATTGGGGACAATCGGTTGGCGGGAGTCGTACTGACTCATCGACCGCGTTGGTGTTTGTACGGGATAGCCAGTCAAGAGCGATTTCCCAGGAGAAAATAGGGCAGTATGAAAAGCAAGGAACCAGCCTTGGTCGTAAGAGGGGGAAGGTCCGGGATATAAGTAGCCTCCCAGATGAATAAAGCATCCCCGAACCCCGACGAACGTTCCTATTGCAGGGTAGCTGTTTCTAGAGATCGCAGCCTCTGATTGTAGTCGTCAGTACTGAACAAGCCTTCCCTGATATTCGTTTGCTGACAATTGTATGAACTTTGACGGTGCACTTGATGCGGTGCCAACGCCCGTGTAGCCGACGCTCAGCCCATGGCCAGAGTACCAATCTTTCGCGTCATTTCAGCGCGACAATGTTTGGAACATCGAAGATCGGGCACAACGGTTCACTAGAGCGGGCAAAATGGCCCACTTGAATCTCACTGGTAATATTGCGGGACTCCGGAGGCGATCAGTCATCACATCAAAGTGATCGGAGGATGATCGAATCACTATCTATCCATCCGAGAATAAAAAATTACCACCGCCTCGTTCACCAGGTCTTCCTCATGTTCTCCGTCCAGTCGGTTGCGAGTCGCGCGGTCATAGTAAAGAACTCGGCCTTGGTCAGAAATGCGTGTTATACCACAACCTCGGCGGAGAAACACAGGTATAAAGTCGTAGTCATCGGAGCGGGTGCGACGCTTTCCGTCATTTGAAACCCATCCCCTTCCCTGATTCAAAGGTCTTTTATACTGATAGGCACCGGTGGTCTTGCGGCTGCTAATCAGATCTATAATCGGTTCAAGGCCGCCGGCAAACCCCTAAACGTTGGTGATATCGCCGTCATCGATCCCGCCGAGTATCACTACTACCAGCCTGGATGGACCCTCGTCGCTTCCGGATTGCAAAACAAGCCCAAGACCCGCCGATTGTTGTCGTCCTTGATCCCCTCCCACTTGTCTTACATTGCGGACGGGGTCAAATCTTTCGAACCCAAGGACTCATCGATCACGACGCTCGCCGGCAGGAAGATCTCATACGACAACCTCGTGGTGGCTGCTGGACTCCAAATCAATTGGAACGCTATCCAAGGTTTGACCAAAGGCCTCGCAGATCAGAGCTCTGGCGTTTCGTCTGTCTACTCGTACGACACGGCGGATAAGGTCTGGTCAGATGTTCGAGCCCTCCGAAGCGGTAGAGCGATCTTCACGCAACCGGCGGGCATAATCAAATGTGCCGGTGCGCCACAGAAAGTGATGTGGATGGCGTGGTCGACCTGGGAGAACGTCCTCAAGTCCGGGACGAATATCAAAACAGAGTTCTACACC
Organism: Thelephora aurantiotincta; assembly: GCA_003316405.1. NCBI lineage: Eukaryota > Fungi > Basidiomycota > Agaricomycetes > Thelephorales > Thelephoraceae > Thelephora > Thelephora aurantiotincta. Next base: position 4,853 of record QFEV01000474.1, read on the forward strand.
GGCATGCCCACAATGTTCGCGGTTCCCAAGTATTCGCAGGCGTTGGACGGGCTGAGGGTGAGGAGGGGAATCGAGGCGGGTTTCGGACACAACCTCGTTTCGGTGGACTCTACCGCAAAGACGGCCACATTCAAGAAGGGCGATGGATCAACTGTCGAGAAGGAGTACACGCTATTGCATGCAGTGCCTCCCATGGGTCCGCTGGATGTCATCAAAAGCTCACCGATCGCAGATGGGGCTGGGTGGGTGAATGTCGACAAAAACACGTTGAGACATGTCGAGTATGGGAACATCTGGTCTCTGGGTGACTCTTCCAATCTTCCGACCAGTAAGACTGCCGCTGCTATCACGGCCCAAGCTCCTGTCCTTGCGGAGAACCTCTTCCGCGTAACGGATACGGGTTCTCTTGGAAAGGCGAGTTACGATGGGTACACGAGCTGTCCGGTGAGAACCCGCGCATCCCCACCCGCGGCTGCCAAAAGCTGATCAGAAGCCGCCAGCTGCTCACTGGACACGGAGAGTTGATGCTTGCCGAGTTCAAATATGGGCTTGAGCCCAAAGAAACTTTCGCTAAATACCTTGGCGACCAAGTCAAGCCTCGAAGGTACGTGGTATCCAACAATCCTCCTACACTCGCCACTGAATGCGGTGCTAGGGAGTACTATCACCTTAAGAAGGACGTATTCCCGTTCGTTTACTGGAACTACCTGTTACGGGGTCAATGGTTTGGGCCCAAGGGCGTGATTAGACCAGATTACGCGTGAGGTCACTTTGAGTTCTCTTCTTTCTTCTCGTTAGAGACCGCAACACGGATCGTCGATTTTGACGGTTGTTTTAAATTTTACACGGAATACATGGTTTCCTCTCCTCTGTCGTACAGCCGGACCCCGCCGTTTCGTCCTCGGTTCACATGTGATCATCAGGTAAGACGTCTGGTCCGGAGATTATGGCTTTGATTACAGCTTTTCCATCTTCTGATTTGCCAGTTTGAGTGACTTTGAACGCCTCGACGGCTTGATCGAACGGGAAACTGTTTCATGTGAATGGGTTGAAGGCACATTTTGTTATGAGTGGATGAACCGACCGATGGGTCACCATAGGCTTCAGGTCAACTTTGCCTTGGGCGACGAGAGAGATCGCAAAGGGATAATCGCCGGGCTGAGAAAAAGCAATTCAAGATCGAGAGATTGCTGAGGGTGGGGGGGACTCACCCCATATCTGAAGGAACCCTTGATGGTGACCTCCTTGATGAGCATCAGGGTCATGGGGATCTGCACGTCTGCAGTTCCCATGCCAACCTATAAGGGAGTTAGGATTTCAGAGGGAATAGGATGGCTAATGGGCTGTACCTGGATCAACGTCCCTCCTGCTTTCACGACGTGTAATGCAGTCTGAATGGACGGTTCTGCGCCGCTGGCGTCAACTACGACATCGACGGTGTTGAACCCGCCTCGTTCCTGAAGACCAAACTCTTTCATCATCGTGTCGGCGCAACGCTTTGAATACTCCATCTTGCTCTCGTTGGGATTGGGAGGGGGAGGGAGAAAAACATCGGTGGCTGCATAATTTTTAGCGAACTCGAGTCGAGAGGGTAAAATGTCGACCCCGATCACTCTAGCCGCACCGAGGGCTTTTGCGACCGCCATGCAGAGGAGACCGACAGGACCCGCCCCCCACACGGCAATGACCTGGGTGGCGCGGAAGTTTGCGAGGTTGGCAACTGCATGGACCGCGACGGAAAGGGGTTCAATCTACACTCGGAGTTAGCCGGAGAAGGGTGGTCTGGAGAGGATCGATAGAGAACCATTGCAGCGTCTTCTAAAGTCATGCTATCAGGAATAAGGTAGGAGACCCCCGCAGGAAGGCGGTAGTAACGACCCAGAGTTCCGTCGTGAGGAGGTGTAGCGGCAAATTCTATACCCAGGATTCAAGGACGAGAGTGACTCGCGGAGGGGGATACGCACGGATGTGGCCACAGAGCTGGGAATTCGCAGTCAATAAAGGTACAAATCAAGTCGGCGAGACTCACTTCATACTTGCCGATCTTGCATTCGTGGCAAAGATCGCAGACAGCACCGGGTTCAAGGGCAACTCTATCCCCCGGTTTCAGGTGGGTGACTTTTGCACCAACTTTTTTCCTCTCGGAGTGTTAGATGTCACTATGAACGATCGGAAAAGCCGACCGACCTTGGGAGACCAGTCCTGAGGACTCGTGACCGAGAACCTGAGAACGGGTAGAGATTGGTTGGGTGAAAGACAACTTTCTCAAGGGGTGAAATGGGGTACCATGGGCTGCTCGACAACAAGGGGGCCGATTCGACCATGTTTGTAGAAATGAACCTGAGATGATGGTCAGCCGTAAGGTCGTGATCGGGGACCGTCGCGGGACTGGAGTCGAGGCGCACATCAGAACCGCAGATGCCTAAATCAAATCGGGTCAGTCTTCGGATCGTCAAGGTGGCAAGTCACCTACCTGTCTTTTTCACTTCCACCAAGATCTCGTGATCGCCGACTGACGAGGATTGAGTCGGGCACCAAAGACGAGTCCTAGAGCAACTCACGGTTCTTAGGGATAGGGCGTTGTTGGAAAGAAACGTCCTGGATCGTGTTGAGAACGAAGGACAAGTTGTCTCTGTTGTTAGCCATGGGGATAGGGATGGAAGGGAGGGTTGACACGTGACTTTGCACGTGATGTGTTGAAGAATGTGTGACATGGGTGTGACGTGTGGGGGAGCGCGTGTTCAAGTTTTCCACCTCGACCCATGTCTCGACTGACTTCAGCCCAGGTGATAGCGGCGGGCGAATACCTCAAGCCAGACTTTGAGCCGGCGATGCTCACTGTGCCTCAGCTCCTTGGCGTTTTTGGCTACCACAACATCCGCTACCCCTCTCCCTACACCAAGGCGAAACTCGTCCAAACGTTCAACCAAGAAATCAAGCCCAATGCCTTAAAGTTTAGAAGAGAGAAGCTCAAGAAGGAGAACAGCCTGGCTTCGGACGACGGAATTGTCGACGGAGTCACCGGTCTTCCCCTCACAGCCCCAAACGTCTGTCTCCATCTTATCTCTTCTTCATTTGCCGCTCATCTGGCCACAACAGCCTGTCCCACTTCGCAGATCGTCGCGACACGCATCCAGAAGTCAAACCGAAGAGCACTCTCCCCCTCGACCGGACCCCGTAAGGTTGTCCTCTTTGGTTCAACGTACAACGCTGACGCCGCGTTTTCCTCAGCCTAAGCGACGTCGCTCCTCAGCGCAGCCACGCCTTCCCAGCCACACCAAGGTTGAAGCCCCGCGTCCACAACATACAATAATCGAGGAGAGCGAGTCCGAACAAGAAGAACCACCGATGCGTAAGGTGGTCCGAACCAAGAAGACCGTCAGTAATGTTCTCATCTCCAATCCAAACGTCTCAGCATTCACTCACGTTCGTCTGCCCAGGCTGACGCTAAAACAAGGCGTGTTTCACAATGGGCGGAGGATAGTGGTTGGGAAGATAACAACATATTCCAATCCGGTGCCGAGTCTTCCTCCCCCGTTCGTCCTTCCCCAACAAAACCCAGGACGCGCAGGACGAGCAACAAACCTCCCTCATCTCGAGCATCCAGAAAATCTGCTTCGGAACCTCCACAGCCACTCCACCAACCGTCCACTTCCCATATGACTGTTTTTGACACCATGCCAGAATCCACCTTCGAACCTGACATTCCCGTATCGCCTCGTGTAACACGTGCCGCCCGAACGAGTCTCATCCACCAGCAGGAAGCCGAGCAACAGCAGTATACTTCTGTTCCCCGTCGAGTTAAAGACGAAGAACCGGGAGAGGAACCCGAACCTGACCAAGCAGACCACTCACTGGAGGGGTTGGATTCCCCCGTCCAAGAGTTGTCAGTTCAACCCCCTTCCGATGCATCGGAAGACGTTCAAGAACTGCAAAAACTTGTCTCTTCCGTATCTCATCGGATTGCTCGAGGCACAGATCCCCTCGTACCGGCCGCTAAATCCAAGCACAAGAAGTCAGGTTTCAACTTGTTCGTTCGGTTTATTGGGCTGGTCACGGTTGGCCTTGTTTCGATGTTTGGATACGACTACAAAGTCAAATCCGCATCGATAGGTTTCTGTGACACCGGTAAAGACACCAACGATGCACTAGTAGCTGTCAGGGAACACTATGCAGCAGTCAGGAAGTGTAACTTTGAGCATCAGCCGAAGTTGTGGGGAGATGAGAGAGAAGACAATCCCGACTGCCCCTTACCTATTGTCCTTGTCCCAGACAGTTGCACTCCCTGTCCAAAACACTCCACATGCACCCAACACACTGTAACTTGCGAAACCGGATATCTCATCCGACCGCATCCGTTGCTGTCCTTCTTGCCCCGTCCATCGACTGCGACTTCCATGTCATGGTCTTATCCCGAGCAATGGGATCCGGATTACCCAGTGGATTATGCTTGGGAAGCGATCGGGTTTTCCACCAACGGACTTCCGGGTTTTGGTCCGATTGCCCTCCCGCCCCGTTGCGTCGAAGATCCGAAGCGAAAGAGGCACATTGGGGCGTTGGGTAAGGCCATCGAAGCATTTTTAGGTCAAGAAAGGGGGCGGAAGCTTTGTGCTGGTATCTCGCCCAAAGAGGTTAAAGCCGATGGGGAAAACGAGCAACTGATCGAGGCGAGGATTTGGGGTGTGAGTTTGGATAGTTTAAAGGGACTGCTGCGGGAGAAGACTGCGGTGAGTGCGAACCTTGTCCCTGCATCATTACTGGGGGATCGCAGACAATAACTCATGGGGAAACTTCAGCCCCATTTACTGGAAACTTTCGATGATACGTTTAATGAGGCCGTCCAGCAACTTGTAGAGTGGGGTAGTGTCATTCTAGGCGAAGATTCAAAGTCGGTACACCTCTCCGGTCACCGTATCATGTGGTCAGACTGAAATACGCCTTTGTTTCATACAGTGGGAAACGTTATTTAGCACACGAGACGCCCAACATGACGTGGGACTGCGTATTGACGGTAAAGGCGAGGGATGCGTGGCGTCAACATCAGCGGACCGCCTTCCGTAAGGTTTCATCTCACCGATGATCCACTGAAAGGTTTTGCTGAATCCCCCNNNNCTTCTTTTTTCTCTTTCGATGCGCTCGGATGGCAGTGTTTGCCGCCGCTTTTATCGCCTACTCTCTCAACAGATCTAGGCGGGCTCGAAAACGGATTGAAGACAAGCGAGTAGCGGAGCTCGTGCAAGTAGCCCTCGACACATTACGCAACCGGGAGATCCAGCATCACACGGACCCTGTCCTAGCGCCGACGCCGTACGTCTCGAGTCTGGGCCTGCGGGATCAGGTCATGCATGGAGAATCCTTGTACCCCGCCAGGAAGGAGCGCCTCTGGGAGAGGGTGGAAACGATCGTTGAAGCAAACGTGAACGTGAGAACGAACATTGAAGAAGTGCCTGGTGGACAGGAAGCGAGGGTATGGGAATGGGTGGGAGGTGCATGATGATCCTTCCTCTATCGAGAGCGTACACGAATTTCTTCCTCCTCTCTTCTGTGTTTTCCGATTTCCGTCGGATGTTGCGACCGATGTCCTCGCCATGCTGTTAGCCATGTATCCCGTACTTGTTTTTTATTTCTACGTCCCGCACTGCCTATTGTCTTGGTTATCCGGATATTTGTTTTCCGAAGATCCAGAGTAGTACAAGTTGCCGACGGGTAGTGGGCGTGAGAGAGAGAGAGGTGACGCTGAGGCTATTTCGGAAAAGGTTTGCGCAAGCTGACGGGGCCGTGGCCGTGTAACCTTCCTGCTCAGTTTGTGGGGTGCGGCCCATCTGCCGTTGCGGTCTTCCGAGAGCCGCGTGTTTAGCGGATCGAATTGTGGCCGGGACCCGGATCACACAATGCGCCGGATCCCCGGAGGATGGCTGTGACCGGATGCCGGAGTTGCCGGTGCCACGGGTTACATATCTCGGTTATTTTTTCGCTCGTTACTGCACTCGCCGCCGAGCGACAGGCCCGAGTTCGACAGAACAGGCGGGGAGAGGGATTTCTCCTCGGCTGGTGATCAGATACCGCGGAAGGAATTTTTGTCTGGCGTTACGAGGTCACCCTTTTCTTTTTTTCTGCCGCTTGGTATACAGTATGCGTGCACCAATGACACAGGCGTCCGTCCCCCAAGATCGAACCGTCGATTTGGGAGACAAAAACAAAGTTCAAGGGTTCGACACCAGTGGCAAGTCGGACCTTGGTCCATGGCTCGCGGTGCGGTGTACCTGCCAGACTAGCTGACGGGGTAGGGCTCATCTCATTCCTTTGATCTCTTTCAACTTTCCTTTTTCCTCTTTTTGTCTCTGCCCTCGCATTCATTTTTCTCCTTTCGGCACAACGTTGCGCCAGACGCCTCTTGGAAACTCTTCGATCATCTCATTTGCCAATTTCCCGGACCCCATCACCATCTAATCTCTCTCCCACGTCTCCATCCCCCCAAAAGCAAAAGAGGTCTGGGCTGAACCCCCCCGTTCGTGCAAAGGAGCCCACGGTACCACGTTCAGGCGTAGAATCAGTTGCGGTTTCGCACATATGTTATCGCGTTATATGTCACGAATCGTGTTACGCATATCGTGCTAACCTTAGCTGCCGTGTCGCCCAATTCCAGTAGCCCCCTGGTTGCCGTGGACACCCGGGTGGAGGACCGTACCGGTGAACAAAAAAACAATTGGATTGGACCAATTCACGCCCGGGCTCGATCGACTCTCTCATATTATCCGCTTCCGTCAGATGGTGATGATGTGAGGGCTATTCGGACCGTGAGTGAAATTATGGGGCGCAGACGGATGCAGCAACCTTGGTACGCGCCTACGCCCATCCACCTATCGGAGCCTGCACCTGTATCTTCTCGATTAATGCTCGTTTCATAAATTGTTCCTCAGCTAGCGCTCTTGTCGTCTGATATGACAATGGCCGATCAGCGTCGTGCGATACGTGGTTGCAGGAGAGGGAAACAAAAGAGGATGGGTCCACCCAATGGAACAGCCTGGACCGGAAGGATCGGTCGGGTCGTAGAAGCAATCAGATTTACCCTCAAGAATCGTTCGAGATCAATCCGACCGGCATTTAACGCCCGGTGTAGGTGATACATCGTGTCTTCGATCGCATTATCTTCGGCAATAAGGTCAACCAGCCTGTATGGTAGAACGGAAACAAGGTCAGTTGAACGACGTACGACGGAATAAAGGATGGACGGACTGGTTGTGAACGATGGTGGTCGAACAGAGCAGTTCGTCGACTGGAGGATCACCTTTGTTTCTCAGGTCGTTCACGTTGGACTCGCCTTGAATCACGATGGTTCGTAGACGGTCAGATACACCTCTACAGACATCGCGTACGGCTTCGAGACGGGCCATTTCGTCCCTGATTGCGGGTTCACCGGTGAGGAGATCCGCCTGATGGGCACGCAACCTCTCGGCGTCCAACCCCATCGCGTGCGAAAGAGAAGCAAACTCTGAAGCCAGCTTGTCCTGAATCTGGGCGTGAAGTTGTAGTAACTCTGGATTCGGGGGTCGGGGTGGAGCATGGACAGGTACAGGAGGGGGCGGAACTGTTTGATGTCTATCGTCCTCATCCATGAGATTTGGTGGAGAACCAAGAGGCTGGTATGAGTGCGTGATCTGGTGGTCCATCAAATTGTGAAGCTGTGGGTATATCTGAGAAGGAACAGGAGGCACTGGTGGTGGTGGGGGTGGATGAACGGGTTGCGTTATCTGATGTTGTATCTGGGCGAGCGAAGGGTAAATGCTCGGAGGAGGTGGCGGTGGCGGTGGTGGAGGGCGATGAGGGACGTGGTATCCGGGTTGGGAGTTGATTGGGTCTGTTGGAACGTGGATACTCTGGTAGTGCGTAGGCGGTTGGTGGTGTGGGGGCGGAGAGGGTGTGTGCTACGCGACAAAAATGATTATCAGTGGACGAGGCGCATACACGTAGCAAGGACTTACTCGCGGAGGATCCCATGGCTGGGAGAGGGCGGGCTGGTGGATCTGCGGAGGGGAAGTGGTGACAGGCCGGGACGATGACGTACCAGGTTTCGGAGGAAGGGCCGGTCTGCCAGAGTGATCTGTAGTCGGTAACGCGGCCAACTGCGGCGGGGATAGGGAGAGAGGTGGGTTTGGCGATGGCCCTGGCTGCTGAAGTTGTTGGTGTCGTAGGCCGGGGAGCGGGGGTGGGGGTTTTGCGGAATAATGGTTGGGCGATGTGGGAGAGGAGGGGGGTTTGATTGTCGGATGATCCTTGGGCTTGGCGTAGACGGGGGGGTCTTTTGAGAAGTGGACCTGCATCGCTTCGACGAGAGCGATGAGATTGCACCCCTTGGGACGGATGTGAATGAGGGTTGGATCGGGAGAGGAGAGGGATGATCTCGCACCTCGCTCTTGCGTTGCCAGTTCTGGATGTATTCGATGTTGCAACGGCCACTGAGGTCGACGAATTGGCTGGGTCGGATGAGCATGTCTGGGGTTGCGACTACGTAGGCGATCGGTTGTTCCCTTGGATAGTCGCGGGTGAGCCAGATGGCGACTGGGATGTTGTAGGTGGCATCACGAAAGGTGATGGGGAGGGTGCCGTGGATGCAGAGCAAGAGCTGGGATCTCCCGTCGTCGTAAGCTGGAGAAGAGGAGATGAGGGAAAGGAAGGAGAGAGAGAGAGAGACGGACTGTAGACATCTGTCTTTGGACGGAGGGGGGGGAAACGAGCGAGCAGGGCGTCGGTGTGGGCATAGACGGGGATGGGATGGGAGTACAGGCGGGCGGTGTCGCGCAGCCAGAGACGAGTTGGAGAGAGAGACATCCTCGGACAAGGGGGGTTATTGTTCGAGAGGGAGCGAGCGAGAGCGACCGATCTCCATCTCCATCTTGTCCACCGGATCGACAATACAACATCTCCAGTCCTCTGGCACACTTTGTCCTTTCCGGATCTTTTGCGGATTGCGCCGTCCTAGTCCCTCCTCTCCTCCCTATAAAAGGCCCCCAAGTCCTCTCCCCCCTCCCCACGCCATGAACCATCCAAACCCCCTCGACTCTGCAAAGCGCAAGTCCGCCCGCAAGTCCATCATCACCCCCCAGCGCAAGCATCACAAGATGCTCAAGGACGGCACCAGCGAGGTCTGGCCCGAGGATGTCGAAAAGATATTCATCCAGGGTACCCCGTCCCCCCCTCCGAACTCCCTCTCCACCGCTCACCGTCCCCCTCTAGGTCTCCGCGAGTATTGGGAATCTCCCTGGGCAACCTTTTCTCGCGGCCGTTCACGCTGGCGCAACCAGTTCCTCGTCGATTATCTCCAAAAGGCCGGCGTAGAGCGCTCCAGGAAACAGGTCGCAAGCCATATCCAGGTGCTGCGCAATATGTGGAAGGGAGAGCCTGGTATTCTCCTCTCTCCTCACAGACCTTCCAATTCTAACCTCCCTCAGAATTTCATCTCGTAGCCGGGGGAGAAGAGCTGTTCCAGGAAAACGGTCTGCTTGCTACAGACCACCCTCATCCTCACCGGCATGACCATCCACCCATTGCTAGCCCCTCCCAAATCCGCCAAGATGACAGACCCCACGATCAACATCCAATCCGCCATCCTTCACCCCCAAGTCCAAGCTCTTCCGATTCAGAGTCCTCTCCTGTCCCTGGCGTTTCCCATCTTCACGTAAACACCGACGTTTACTCTGCTCCTTCCTCTCCCGCCTCCACTTCCTACGCAAGTCCCACCCTCGTACAACCCCCTTACACTCCAAGTCACTTCCAGGACGTTGCACCCACACACACAAGCGTCCGCCTGTCTCGCTTGCAGATATGGGCTGACGGTCTCCCTCCGTTTACCGTTCAAGTCGATTCCCTCACCTCCCCTCCGAAACCCTACTCTCGTGTCATGCTTCGTCTCAAACTCTCTCTTCCCCCTGGCCAAGTCGACTCGTCTCCATCCACTCTCCATGGTTTTGGAGGTGCAATCGTCTTATCTGAACCCTGGTCGTCCTCTGGAAAATGCTTCACTCGCGTTTTCGCCGCTAACACCTGCGTCTCCAAAGAACTTGACTACCTTCAACCCACAAACCAGAGTCTCACTGCCTTCCTCCCTGATTCTTGGCTTACCAAAAGTCGTTGGCTTGAAGCCAGTATGTCTCTTCCATCCATCATCTTCCCTCCCGTTGATTTACGTCGCCATCAGCTTCACGTACCAGTATCACTCAACAGATTATAGTTGACGATGAGGTAATAGCTTTCATCGTGTATGATTTGGACCGTGGCGTGGACGCAAGGCCCGGGCCATCCGTCGAGCTCACCGGCTTCCAAAAGTATGCGGGCAATAAACAATCTCAACAGCAGTCGTCCCCCCCCACCCCTTCCCCCGCTCCCTCCCCACCCTATCATTCCGCCCCTCACCCATCTTCCTCTCGTTACGGCCCCCTCTCCCCTCGTGAACCTATCCAACCACATCCTCAGAGAGCCTACGCTAGCGTCTGATCTCTTGGCGGTACCCTCAGTCTCTCACTCTCCTCCTACCCGTTTTGGTGGTACGTCTACGCATAATCTTACAGTGCCGAGCTGGTCCCCGGGAGAGAGTGGTCGTATATTCCAAACTCGCTTGCCGCCTGATCATCTTTTTACCGCGTTGTCTTTAGGACCCTTTTCTCTTCATCCTCTTGCCATCCGTTTCGTTCATCTCTGTAGATTTGTATCAAGCGTCCTCGTCACCGTTTTCCGTCATTTCTCCCTCCCTCCCTCTCTTTTTACCCCCCCCCCTCTCTCAGTCATTCACAGGGTGTACACGGAATCTAAATGTAACCCGTACTCATCGTGATAAACTACTAGCGAGTCTCCTCGCTGCGTCCCTGACGTCCGGATCGATGTGATCCTTCTCAAGCAGCACCACCTCAAAAAAAGAGGTCCCGAAAGGATGACACAACTGAGGGTCGTCCACCTCAGGTTGGTACATACCGTCGAACGATCGGTCCTCCGTCATCAGCAGCGCCTCTAGTTTTGGATTCTTTCTCACCAGTCCGGCAATAAACTCCACAGCCCGAATAGCCGTCACCGGATCCCAATGCAATGCGGCCGTGAGCAGCCGTTTGGCGAACGCCGCCGCGCGATAGGCAGGAGGAGCGCCACCGGTGTTACGGTAAAAGATCATGTGCAGCGCGTGGAACAGCATTTGAGTTTGAGATAACCAGCTAGTGCCATTCTCCCCGAGCTTCCCTGTACCTTCGCCCCTTACCACCGCGGGAGCGTTGGTCCCGGTATCTTCCCCTTCGCTTTGAATCCCGAGGTGGGGAATAATCGCGTAGAGGTGGTTGACGAAATCGGTCAAGTCAATGTTGAGCGCTTCCCCTGGCCGTTCACACGAACGAGTTATATGCCGACTTCGGAGTAGGGGCAGACAAATCTTTCGCTTACCTTGGCCGGAAAGGAGTTCAAAAGCGGTGGATATACAGAGGAGGCGGTGGTAAACAGGCATGATGTATGGCGAAGACTCTTCCGAATCGGCAGGCCAAACGCAGGTCATGACAGCCTTTATGGTCTTCAGAAGGTCACGGAAAAAGTCAACGCTGACTAGGTGGGAGAGCTTGGCAATCCCCTGTAGCGCTGCAGCCAGAAGTGGCGTCGGGTATGGATTTTTGAGAATATGAAAGTAGAGGACAAAGACGAGCTTCAACGTTTCTGTGTGCTAGAGCGAGAAAAATAGAGGGAATTGAGCTCGTGAAAAACCTTTGAGATATTTGCATACGGTTTTGTTCCTCTCCTCCTTGTCAATCTCCACTTCGGCCTCTTTCATATCTTTTCGAATAATCTCCTTCTCCTTTAGCGCTTTCTTGGCTTTCTTGCTGAGGTGCGTCCGCGTTGCGGCCGTGCCCCTGCCCTGCTTCTCTTTGCCTTTTGTTTTGATAGGTTGTTCCTTGACTGAAGTTTTCGATGCCCTGACGCCAATCTCGGTTTTGAGACGGAGGTGCAAAAGGCACAAGAGCACCTTGGGGTTAACTCGGTATTTGCTCTCTTTGATCATCCGGTTTAGGAGCCGGACTACTTCCAGAGAGACAGCCCCAGTCGTATCCTCCTGGAAGACCCTCACCAGGGAGTTGTGGCAGAGCTCGGATCCCTGGCGGTCGGCCAGCATTCACTTGTTGCGTTCAAGTCGGAGAAAAAGAATAACATACCTCATCCCAACCTCTCCGGCTCAAGCGGCTCACGATGCAATTGATGATGTTCGTCCGAAAGTTAAAATTGGTTACCTCAAGCAGCAGGGTGCACATGGACTTGAGACACACGTCAGAAAGTTCCGTCCTTCCTGCGGAAATAATCGTGATCGACTAGCGGTAATTGAGACGTCGAGATCCCTACCTTTGATCTCGGATTCAAGGAGCTGCAGAAACTTCTGATAGATCCCAACAAGCCCCTGCTCCCATTCACGAAGTCTTGCAACGGCTTGTCCGACCTTCTCTGACCTTTCTTGCTCAGTCAAAGAACGCACCCGGTATCCAGGAATGATGTCCTTGAAGACGGCCACTTGTGATAGAATTGCAAGTTTTCGTATCGTCAGGTCATTTAGCACTGGGTGTGATTTGGTCGGAGATATAATCGTTCCCAGGCTAAAGTTGTGCAAACGGCGGAGGAGGGGGAGCTGGCTCAGAGGCGATGAGTGATGGCCCATTTTCACGGAGTGGGAACAACGCACATTATCCTCAGGGTCCCCCACGATCTCTTGACAGATACTCGCTATTTGCTCTTTCGCAGCATGTACCCGCTCCTTGCGAGATTCAATGGTGACCACATCCACGATCGAACGTCGACCGGGGCGACTGCCCAGGGTAACATCCTCACGAGGATCCGGGGTGGGCTCTTTGACTGTCTCCTCTTCGTCCTCCTCCGTCGAGGATTCCTCACGAGTCGTACGAAGCTTTACGCCCACATTCTGAACTCGCCCGTCCGAAAGTTTGATGGGCAAACGTTGCACCTCATTGTCAGAATCCCACGAAGGTCGCCGTGGTCTGGGAGCAGTTTCGTACGGCATCTCGACATCCGAGTCCTCGTCAAACTCTTCACTTCCGCAACCTCGGGAAGACCCCTCTCCAGACCCGTCGCTCCCGATATTCGAGCTCCATTCACCTTCGTCCTCAGAATGAGAACTTATTTCCGGTAAATCATCTTTCACGGGTTGTCGGATGGGTCTGTTCAGTTTGTGTAGACGCAAGGTCTCCTTTTTGCTCCTATACCGAGTTTTAGAACATGCGTCTGGAAGATATGGATCACGCACCTAGCGATCCCTTTGTGATCCAAACTATTCAGGAATCCAGTGGCGTCTCCGTATTCCTCCAGTAGGTTTAGGTCTTGATCTGAGAGAGGTGTGTTATCGCCGTCAGAATTAGCGGGGATTGGGATGGTTGGCTTGTCTGAAGCTTTTTCTTTCCCCTTCCTGGTGGGATGTTTCGAGGTGCCTGCAATTACTTTCCGCCGTTTCGACGACCTCTGGTAGATATTAGGGCTAAAAATCGCCGCAAACGTGCCAAGCCGTTACCTGTAATCCTTGACTTGGCCGCTTCACGCTTGAGCGCGTCATGGTAACAGCCACAAAAATTTGGGTACAAACGATCAGAGCGTCAGAGGATTTCCGATCGCTTCTCGGCTCGCCAACTCGCTCACTCGTTACCTCCAGAGCGATGGAAGAAGTACCGCCGACCTGCTTCGTCATTCGACCACACCACATCCAGAATCTCATGATACTCGGTGTCGTGTTCCAGGAGTTCAAGAATCAGAAGATCCCCCCACAATTCATGGTCCACATGTACCGACTCCTCATGCAAGAAATAGCGGAAGTCAGTGCGCACCAGCGCGTCCCACCCATCTTCGTGCCTTCATATTGAGCAATGTCCAGGCCGAGAGCTCGAGAACGCGTGATGAAATCGTGCGGGAATCACAGGAATTCCCTCTTGCCTGTGAACCTGTTCCCAGTTACTTGATCAGACGCCTGGAATCCATCGTGAGTGGCCAGTGAGCGTGTCCAAGACGAGGAGTGCCAACCCATACCTGACGGAAGCTTTCGGCGAAACTTGACTATGAAACGCTTGCCCTCTTCATGAAACGTACACATCTTGTTTCGCTCGTCGCGTGACTTAACGTTAACCCTAGGGATGCCGTGGTTCTACCTTGGGGATAAGGCTGATGGCGTGGTGCGTACGAATCTTTCTTTGCCGTGGCTCATCCATGAATCAACCCCTTCAACAGAATTCGTTGTTCGTGAGCCGCTTTTATATCAGTTCGTTGTACCCTGAGGTGAAATTGCCGCCCAGACCAAACGGTCCTTGTTCGGCTACTTTGTCCGCCGTTGTTTCGTTTCCTTTGTCAAGCTCTCGTTTTCTGGGACGATGCGCCTAATCGGAGATTATAATGCCTGGGTAGCCGGAGACCTCGATGCAGGGTACGAATACGATCCCAGGAACGAGAGGGATGCCATTAATTCCGGTTAGTGAATGTTGGTGAACTCTAACATTCGTGTGCTCACCCTCTCAAGACGCTGTGATGTTTAAGACGACGGCCGACAAGCAGAATTATGGCGATCCGTCGATCTATTTCTTGTGAGTCCAACTGTTGGTTGCAGGCAGTTCCGGTAATTATAGCGCCCCGCAGTTGGGAAAAGGGATTTATGACGAATGACGAAGTTCAGGCTGTTGATAGCATTAGTCGTTATTTTGAACAGAGGTTTACTGAAGCCCGCGACTCGTGGGTGTTTTGTGATCCCCCGTCTCCGTTCTCCGCTGACCCGTGTTACAGGAAAAACCGGCAGGGCCTTCTAATGCACTTGATACGGATGCATTACGCCCGGCATGAATACGGTGCGGTTCGAAAGGTAGGTGATACCTACAAAAATTGCAGCGACGAGTGACCCGTTGTACAGCTTCTGACGGAAGCGATCGCTGTGTGTAGAATGAACGCAGATCGTACTGGGTTACAGCACTGCATGGCGTTTGTACCTCCGTTCTGACGACCGGTTCCCCAAACTTACCTTTGGATTCAGTATCATGCATCGATTACCCCCTATTGAGCGGGGACAGAAGCCGTTCCTTAATACGGTCCAGCCAGATCTTCATCCTGTCGAAATATTGTTCGACGTTAAGAAGCTCATGCAAGTACAAAACGTACGCGATTTTTCGGACTGGAGAACGTGCGCCTGATGAGACCTATCAGGAGCAACCGTTATCGGCGTCCTTTGAAAAGATGTACCAGTTCATCGGGTGGTATGACCAGTGGATCGACCTGCACGGGAACATCTTACGGCAACGGGATCAAGATGCTTTTCATGCTGTACACTCCCTCGTCTGGAGCATTGCAGGTCGGTGTGTCCATTCCGCCAATTGGATTGTTGATTTAAATTTGTTCAAGGATGCGGACAACTTTCAACGCTCGAGGAACAACTCGTGATTATATTCACCGAAGCGAGAAGTGACGACAATAACCGTTTAACTGTGACAATAAATCAAGCGTATAAAGTGCAGTCGTTTTCCTCGTCTAGGCGCCATATCCATATTTTAAGCAAGCAAACAGAGGGCTCGGAACGGTGAATACATCGAAGCAATTGCGTTACTATTCGAGCCAAATGTCTGGCGTGGGTTGTCGATGAATAACTACAAATTGTGGGCAGCAGAAATTTGGCATATACTCGCCTTGCGTGCCACTCGAAGGTGAGGTTGTCTTGACACCGGAATGAAAGAATACCTATTGTTCCTGGCAGGGGACAGATCCGCCTCTTTCGTGAATTTTTGCAACCCCGGAGGCCTGCCGGGAACTTCAACCCCAAAGAGTACTTCAATGACCTCAATGCCCCGAGCTTGTCTATCATCCGTGACCCTCTTCACGAAACAGTCCGCATGATGGTACCTTTTAGGGAATGTACCTTACAGGAACCCACTGATGAAGATCTCAGTCAGTGCACCAAGGGGCCACTATGGTCGATAAACTGCTGGTTGCGCTATGGCACGCGGAATTCCAGTGTCGTTACGGTCTGTATAGGACGGGATTGGTCATGCTTGCGGATATTTCTATGGAATTCGGACTACCACAGAAAGCACGAAGGATGGTGGAGGATATCATGCCGCAGGTAACTTTGAATTCTCTTCCCCCGAGCTCCCCGGTGAACACTTTTCAGATCATTCAAGGCGGGGATCTAGAGCAAAGGGCTTATGCGTGTTTCACCCTAGCACGGTGTATCATCATGACTGGGTGTGATCCTGGTGCGTTGTTATCACCTTCTCGAGCTCGGCGGCTGATCCTGCAGGCAGAGAACGTCCAATCTCCAGTAGCCCTGCGTGAGGCGATTCCGTACCTGAAAATATCTGAGGCAGACTACCTGAAAATTGAGGTTTACGCGGCTACGCGCCGTGTGCAATACGTGTTGTCGGTGGTGTACAACACGCTGAACATGAAGGCTGAGAGAGATGCAGCGGTGAGGAGGTTAGCAGAGGTTGAGGAAAAGGCCAAGGTTGTTTCCGGCGAGGCCGCAGATGCTCAGATGATAGAGATCATCAATCTTGTATCAGAGGTCGGCGTCGGGCTTGCGGCGAGGGAGTAGGCCCGGCCTCAATCGTCACACCGTCACGCGACTGGTCACGCGTATGTTTTGCTTTGGGAATTTGTAAATACACGTCCTTTCGACTTGCAACCTCACCCTCAATCCCGTCATCCTCTCTACGGCCCATGGACGGCCCACCACCACCAGAGGAGGATTTCACACAGATCCCCATTGCTGACCGTCTTGTCCACAAGAACTGGAAGGCTCGAGTCAGCGCCTACGAGTCCTTGATCAAGAGTTTTCAAAATTCGGCATCCGATAACGATCCCGTCTTCAAACCGTATTTAAATAACCCGGATCTGCTCAAGAAGATTGTGGCGGACTCGAACGCTGTCGCTCAGGAAAAAGGTGTCGAATGCGTTGTGAACCTCGTCAAGTTTTCTGGGGAGTACACGGCCCGAACGAGAGAAGTGGTCGCGCCTGCGTTGGTGGAGAAGTGCCTAGGATCAACCAGGGCAGGAACCAAGAGTCAAGCCATCGAATTGTTGTTGCACTATGTGGAAGTTGAGAACTCGGGTGCAGGCGTCGTGGTACGATCGTTCACTGCTCGCATGTCCAGTGGATTTGAACATTCGCTCCTGACAAGGGGGACATTGTGCAAGGATTGGCAGCAAAACAACCTAAGGTCGTAGCGGGGTGTGTCGCTGCCATGAAGGAGATTGTCAGGTACAACAGGCAAGGTTGTCTGCCCGCAACTCGTTGCTAACGTCTGCATTCGCTAGCAACTTCGGAACCCAGGTCGTCCCTCCTCCATCCCTCCTGAAACCGTTACCGAAAATATTTTCTCATAGTGACAAGACTGTCCGAGCCGAAGGAACACAACTGACGCACGTACTCTACCAGTTTTTGGGTCCTGGTATCGAATCATTCTTGTCCGAACTTAAGCCCGTACAAGTGAAGGAGTTGAAGGAAGCCTGGGAAGTTATGGAGAAGGAAGGCAAAGGAAAGGGGACTCTGAAGCCTCAAAGGTTGACCCGGACCGCAGCTCGTGAAGCAGCAGAGAAGGCCGATGCTGGTGATGAGGGAGGCAGTAGCCCAGCGGCAGATGCACAGGGTTCGTCTGGTCCCCCTCTCCATGGATTGAAGACGGCTAACGGACGTTTGTAGAAGAACCTGCCTTTGACCCTCGCTCTGTGGCCGAGGTGGTGGATGTCATTCCCAAGCTCCCGACGGATCTGTACAAGAATCTCACCTCCTCCAAGTGGAAGGAACGCAAGGAGGCTTTGGACGACCTTTTGGCGTTACTCAAGGCTTCTCTTCGCATCAAGGATGGCCCAGAGATCGGAGAACTAGCAAAGTCACTAGCAACAAGGATCAACGGAGATGCAAACGTTATGTGTGTCATTGCGGCCGCAAACTGTTTAGAGGCGCTCGCCGACGGTTTGATGACAGCCTTTTCACGACACCGAGAAGCTGTCGTTCCACCAGTCCTTGAGAGGCTCAAGGAACGGAAGGTGAACGTTACGGATGCTATTGGGTTGGCATTGGATGCCGTCTTCAAAACCGTGAGTCCAAATGGCTGGCTGAGCTTCCTTCTCTGATCTGCGGTCAAGTCGAGCCTCAGTGACATTCTCGGAGATGTAACTCCTGCTCTCGGCTCGAAGAATCCCCAGGTGAAGGAGGGCTCTCTCAAATTCCTCGTCCGCTGTCTTTCCACCTCCCCTGTTCCGACCCAACCTGGACAAATAAAGCCCCTCTCTGAGCAACTTGCTACTCTACTCGAAGATTCGTTTGAGGGGGCAAGGAATGAGGCAGCTACTGCCCTTGGCACGCTCATGCGGATGGTCGGAGAACGTCCGCTAAATGCGATTATGGACGGTCTACCAGATGTAAGAAAATCTAAAGTGAAGGAGGCATACGAGAAGGCGACCGTCAAGGCCAAGGCCGGGGCACCCGGGCCACCAAAACCATCTGGTCCTCCTACGAAGGCGCCCACTCAGAAGAAACCTGTGCCCAAGAAGATATCACCCAAGGAGGGACCTCCAGTTCTTACCCCTGAGGAAACGTTGGATAGTTTGAATGAACTACCGAAAGCGGTTAAAAAGCCCCCAGTCCGGTTGATAGTAAGTTTCCTGCTCTGTCGGTGCAGAAACCATTAACAATATCTTTAATGGCAGAAAAAGACACCTGAAACAACATCTGATTCATCCCCTGGGGCATCTCCCGGTCCTGCGCCAGCTATTAAGAAGTTGCCACCCACCACTGCAGGAACGTTGAAGTCCAAAGTTACTCCCGCGGGTGCCCCAAGCGCGTTGGACACTGTGAAGTACAAGCATACACCCGAGGATGCTGATGCCCTTGCTGCGGATTTAATCCCCTCTAATATATCTACAGACCTCGGGGACGCAAATTGGAAGACTCGTCTGGCTGCCGTTGAAGAGATGGCGACATGGCTTGAAGGCATCGTGGAACAGGTAGATGCTGAGGTTGTTGTTAGGTTTATCGGAAAGAAAGGATGGAACGAGAAGAACTTCCAGGTTGCTTGACGCAGACTCCTTATTAACAATACCTCGACTGACAACCACACAGGTCTCCGCCAAAATCTACGGTATTTTAATTATGTTGTGCGAGCGCTGCAAGTCCTTCGGACGGTCGTCCATCGCCTTATCTGTCCCCCATCTAAGTGAGAAACTTGGGGATGGAAAGTTAAAAAAACCGGCAGGAGATGCTTTAATTGCGTTCGCTTGCAAGACTTCTCTGCAGTTCGTTTTGAACCAAGGTAAGTAGTAGTGCTCTGTTCGTGTCATTCTGGCTAAGTAAGACGTAGCGTATGACCCTCTGTCAAAGCAGAAGGCCCCAAAGGCCATTGCTGATGCTACAGCTTGGATCGATACAGCCCTGACAGAATTTGGAATTGCCGGTTTATCCATGCGGAGCCTTATTGAATTCCTGAAGAACGGTTTAAAGAATGCAAATGCCGCTGTCAGAACCAGCGCAACGAAAGCTTTGGTTACAGTCAAGCTCTTTGCCGGTCCTGGTCAGTCTCATTGCCGACTCCGCGGGACACTGTTTGACGCCCGATAGCTATCAAGGACCTTTTGGAGGACCTGAACCCCCAGCTGCTTAGCACCATTTTGTCTGAGTTCGACAAAGTCGAAGGAACGCAGGCACCAGAACCCACGAGGGAACAGGAGGATGTCAAGAGCACGGGACCAGCGACTGGACCAACGAAGGGAGCTGCAGCGGATCCGATGGACGACCTTTTCCCGCGAGTTGATCTAGACTCTTTGATGAAGGGAACGACGATCTTGGCAGACTCCAAGAGCGACGCGTGGAAGACAAAGAAAGAAGGACTTGAGGCCCTACAGGCTATCCTGGACCAAGGCGCGAACAAGAGATTGAAACCTAATATGGGTAAGTGAGTTGTCTCCGTGCATGGGAGACTTGGTGACTGTGACTACAGGAGAAATCGGTACTATTCTCAAGGCTCGGGTGGTGGACTCGAATAAAGCGGTCCAGGCCCTCGCGCTGGACGTTGTTTCAAGGATCGCTACGGGTATGGGAAAGCCGTTTGAGAAACACTTGCGCCTTCTTCTTGTCCCTGTTGCTACGGTTCTCTCCGACCAGAAAGCAAATGTCCGTACGCTTGCCCTGAACGCCCTGACCGCGATGGTCACTGCCTGTGAAGGCATCGACGCCATGACGGGAGGGTTAGGAACCGCACTGGAGACTCAGAACCCTGTACAGCGGGCGTTTATAATGAATTGGGCTGTTGGATGGTTCAAAGATCACGAGAGTCCCGGTGTCGATCTGAGTAACTGGACGACAACCGTTCTTTCTTGCCTCGACGACCGCAACAGTGATGTCCGTAAAGGTGCCCAGGCAATTCTTCCGATTCTCATTGGCTCTGTTGGCTTCGAGGAGGTTATGCGTCAGACGAACTCTCTGAAGCCCGCTTCACGCTCTACTGTTGTTCCTCTTGTTCAGGCCGCTCGCGCCAACGCTCCTGTAGAGTTGGCTCTCCCTTCCAAGTCCACCACGACTACAGGACCTACAAAAACCTCCACCAAACCCACACCAAAACCTACCCCCCCTCCCAGCGATCCTGGAAGTCCCCTACCAAACCAATCACCGGGTTTACCTGGACCGGGCTTGACGGGTGTTCGTAAACCACTCCCCGGCAGTGGTGCGATCCCCAGGCCACAGTCCCGTCTGGAAGGAGAAGCTGGGGGTTCTAGCTTGCCAAGCAAGATCAGTGGCCTCCGTCGTCCCGCGGCAACCGGCCTGGGCTCGACGAAGTCGTCGTCAATGCCGACGCCTACAGCCGTTGGGATGTCCACCGTCTTCACAAGTGCAAACTTTGAAGCAAAGAAGGCAAGGTTGGCCAAGGACGCTAGCCGATGGGTCAATGATGGGGGTACAACGAGGAAAGACCTTGCAGAACTTCTCCAGCATCAGATGGAACCGCATGCGAGCAAAGAGCTCGTTTCTCTGTTGTTCAGCCACGACCACAATGCTGTCAATGACCACGTTGCAGGCATGGCAAAGATTGTTGACCTTTACTCGAGCGTTCTTGCCGGAGAGGATACGTTTGGGTCGCCAAGCGATCTCCAGAATGTCTGTGTGGCCAATTCCGATTTGGTCTTGAAGTATGCTTCTATCAAGGCTCACGAACCACAGTCCAATCTCATTGCCAAAATCCTGGAGCTGGTAGATGTTGTGGTCTCTCTCTTACACAGCGTCAGTTTCCAGCTTACGGATGCGGAGGCCCAGTGCTTCATCCCCACCATGGTACACAAAGTGAGTAGCTCGTCATCGATTCTTGATTGTGTAACTGAGTCACGACTTGCAAAGCTTGGAGACCTGAGAGAACCTGTTCGCAACAAAGTGCAGACGATCATCCAGTCAACTGTCAAAGTATACGCTTACAGTCGTGTATTCCAACTCTTGCTGGAGCACGGACTGCAATCGAAAGTAGCAAAGACGCGACAAGGTACCCTGGACGAGTTGGACAACCTCCTGCGCAGATTCGGGATGGCTGCCTGTGATCCAACCAAAGCACTGCCAAAGATCGCCTCCATGATCGGAGACAAGGACGCAGCGGTGAGGAAGTCTGCACTCTCTGTCCTAAGGTCAGCATTCACATCACAACCCCTCAACCTTGGCTTACACCATAAGGTACAGTGAGGCATATGTTCATGTTGGCGAAAAGGTGTGGTCATTGGTTGGTCCCCTCTCTCCGAAGGACAAAACTCAGCTGGAGGAACGGTTGCGTCGAGCGCCTGGCCCTAGTTTAAACAGTCCAGATAAAGAGAGGGTAGCATCACCCCGCACCCCAATAGGGCCTCTCCGTCCTGAGTCTCAAGCCTCGATTAGGTCATTGGGAATCCCTCGTCCCACCACTCCATCCATCGCCGCTTCCCGGTTAACACGGCCTACATCTCCTTCAAGAACTATCCGATCAGTATCCCCTGCTCCATCGGACATTGGCCGCGCAGCTTCCCCCATCCGTGCACAAAAGATTACTGGACCAGCAGGGTTGGCTGGTCCTTCTCACCTTGCGACCCCCGGATCAAGTTCACTTCCATCCGCAATCGGTCGCCCGAAATCCGCGCTTCCTTCTCGCCTAGGGATTCCAAAACCTCGGTCAAATAGCATTCGAACAGACCAACCTCAATTTGACGAGCCCGTGGAAGAGGATCGTGGTACCAGTGGTCGTCATCAAACCACCGGTTATAGCGACCCAGAACCTCAGAGTCATCCATCTGAATCCCCTGACGATATTACGATCACAATTTCCAGTATCCTCAGCAATGATCCTGCCCGCAGCGTAGATGCTCTGAAGAAGATCCAGAAAGTTTTGGATGTTGGGCCGGAAGAGGGGCCTTCATCGCCAGCTTACCGAGACTTAGCAGAACACACAGAAGGATTGGTAGAAACCATCATTCTACAGATGGCGCATGTATTTGAACGACCGGAAAAAGTCTCACAAAAAGAGAACTTCAGGTTGGCCAAGCACCTCATCCAAACCCTCAACTCTTTCTGCGACCACACCTTCCTGGCTGAGTCTCTCACTGTTGACATATTGACTTCGCTACTGGAGGAATTAACCCTGCGACTGCTCGAAACGGACAACAGCAATGACAATCAGTTGAAGGACTTATCAAGATTCATTAACATGATCATTCTACGTTTGTTTGCCACAGCCCGTCGGATGTCCGTGTTCAGGTAATTTCCTCCGGGCCGCATACAAGCGTCTTTCTGAACCCGGCTTCAGGGCACTTTTCAACCTTCTACTCCAGATCGTCAAGCCATTCCCTGCCAGTGGAACCACTGGGGACTCAAAAGAGTTCAAAGTTGCTGAACTCGTTCTCAAATGCATCTGGAAGTTGGCAAGAAACATCCCCCAAGACCTCGAGAAGCAGGCTCTAGACCCCGTGGAACTATTCCCAGCCATGGAATACTTTCTCCAGTCTGTCCCACCAAACGAGTGGCGGGCGCGAGCCACCAACAAGGTACCTTGCGGAGATATGCCTTTACGAACGATGAAGGTTATCATCCAGCACGTAGTTGGTGGGTTTCACGCTCGAGGTTCCATTTTACGCAGCTGATACCAAATACAGCCCACTATGGGGATGACGTTTATGAGCTTCTGGCCGCATCTTTCGACGATCCTTCCGCTACGATTGTGTACCCTTACGTCTATCGCATTCTAAACTCTGCCACTCGGGCAGCGGCTGAAGAGGTTAATACGGAACCGAGACCGAATGGAACCCGGCGATTGCCTGGTGCCTTGCGCGATTCTGCCGCAGTCACTCGACCCCAATCTCCTCAATCTTCTGTGACTTCAGGGGACCAACGCCATTCCTCCCTCAGCCGTCCTCGGACAGCGAGCGTATCATCTGCCAACGACGATGGATATGCACCGACTGCCGAAGAGCCGGACCCGGATGCTCAGCTCATCACCATCATCAATCACATCTCGAGCGAAACTACCGGAGCGATGCACAAGGAGGGTATTACAGAGTTGCATCAGTTCTTGAAGGCGTATCCCCACAAGAAACCGCGAGTGGAGAAGTTGTTGGAGTCAACCGGCACGGCTTTCCGAAAGTATATCACTAGAGCGTTGGCAAGCCGAGCAGCAGAAGACTCCGACCGTGATGCTGCAGTCGCACAGACATTATCTAGTAAGCCTCCGTTGAGCCCTCTGCGCGGAAGCTCTGACACAGGGCGCTACAGAACTAGAATCAAACAACCGTAACTCGACCTCTCCCGTCCCCACCTCTCCTGTTCATTCAGATGCACCGTTATCTCCACGTCGGATAAGCGTGACCTCGTCGGTTGTGCAGGACGACAAGTTGTCACGACTGCATGGCATCTTCCAGTACAGGACGAGTACGGCGAGCAATGGTTCATCCGGCCAAAAGGGGCCATCGTGATTCTTTTTCCCTTGTCGCATTGCTTCACATCTGTTGGACTGTCTTCGTGTTTGCCTGTACATGATATCCAGCGTAGTATACCTCTCCTGATGTAATCTTTATTGAACCCTCTCCCCAGACAACACCTCATAGGGGTTCTGATCACGTGAGCTTCCCCAACCCCCGCGTCCCGGCCAGAGTCCAGACGGCCTCGAAGCGATCCGCAAGCTTTCCCTCCTTCACCCTCAATCATCGTCTGCGAGGACCGTCAGCATGTCTGACCACACAAGGTCTCTCCCTCTCTCATCCGACTTGACCTACGAGACCTCCCTCGTCTTTTGGCGCATCGTCACGAGTATCTTCTTTAGAGAGATACGTCCTCGGGGTGCCTTCCACATTCCAAGAGATGGCCCAGTAATTTTTGTAGCAGCACCCCACCATAACCAGGTTCGTTATCTGTGGAACCAGTCTCGAACCGAACGGCGTCTCATCGAATCCCTTGCAGTTTCTCGATCCGCTTCTTCTTACGTTGCAGGTCCACCGCGAAACCCGCAGGAGAACACAATTCCTTATTGCTGCGAAGAGCATGAAAAGAAAAGCCGTCGGATTCTTTGCTGGTCTTATGTCGAGTAGTAGGTTTGCAAGGGTTATATCCAAAAATGGGGCTCACACACGAGTTCGTAGTCCCGGTCGTACGTGCGGTTGATGAGGCCAAGCCCGGAAAAGGTCTCATACGCCTTTCGGATACCGACCCATGCGTTGTCCTTGGAGAAGGTACCAACTTTCTCTCCCAATTTTCGCTCAAAACACAGATTATGCTGCCCAAGAGTCTGGGTTTCGCCGTGGCCGAGGTGGTTGAGATTGTTTCCGACACAGAACTTAGGATCAAGAAAGAGTTTGGCGGCGAGAATGGAAAAGGTACTGCCCGTTTTCGCGAGGCAGTAAAGGAGTCCGAGGGCAAAGGGATCGCCTACAAGGCCCTGCCGTTTGTCGACCAACAAGTGATGTACGGACATGTCTATCAAAGGCTTAAGGAAGGCGGGTGTATTGGTATATTCCCAGAAGGTACTCTCCAGTGCTTCCTCATCTCCAATGGCTGATCGTTCCCAGGTGGCAGTCACGACCGAACGGATCTCCTCCCACTCAAAGCCGGTGTCTCTATGATGGCCTTGGGGGCGATGGCAAATGACCCAAACGTGAAAGTGAAGATCGTTCCTGTTGGATTGTCTTATTTCCATCCCCATCGATTCCGCTCCCGCGCGGTGGTGGAATTTGGGGCTGCTATGGACGTACCGGAGGAGCTTGTGAGCATGTTCAAGGAAGGAGGCCAATCTAAACGCGCCGCCGTGTCGAAACTCCTGGATCTCATCTACGATGGTCTTAAAACGGTCACCGTCAGAGCTCCCGACTATGACACGTTGATGGTAAGCTTGTCCTCCTTTCTTGAAGTCCACCAACCCTCATATTTCCAGCTTATTCAAGCGGCTCGCCGCCTCTACAATCCCCCCGGGCAACACCTAACGTTGGGTCAAGTTGTCGAGTTGAACAAACGGTTCCTTGAAGGCTACCTCCAGCTCAAGGACGAACCAAAGATCCAGGACCTGCGCAATAAGGTCCTGAAATATAATCGCTTACTCCGGGATTTGGGATTGCGGGATCATCAGGTACGGCCGTCCCCAATTTCGGAGTATTCAGACACAAACCCAAATTCAGGTTCCACGAGCCACAAAGGCTGGATGGAAGACTCTGGGATTGTTACTATACCGGATTTTACTTCTCTTGGTTTGGTCGACCCTAGCTCTTCCTGGAGTTATCCTTAACGGTCCGATATTTATTTTGGCATCCATCATTTCTCGTAAAAAGGCCAAGGGTGTGTCGGTTTTTGCTACCCACGAAACTGTACTTAACCCCATTGCAGAGGCCCTGGCTGCTTCCACGGTCAAGGTTGCCGGTCGAGACGTACTTGGTTCGTGGAAGGTTCTTATTTCCTTAGGAGCTGCGCCTCTCCTTTATGGTCTATATGCCTTCATTGCAACCGCCGTTATGGTTCGCGCTGGGGCTCCGCTCAAATATAGGCTGTGGGCACCGTTTATCGTGGTTTCCGCATTGCCGTTTATCGGATACGCTGCTTTGAAATTCGGAGAGGCCGGAATGGATGTTCTCAAGTACGATCCCAAACCTGGGTGGGGCCTCGGACATGACTGATCCACTTTCCCAGGTCGCTGCGGCCATTAATTGTGTCTCTGGCACCGGGACAAGCACGCACGCTGAGCCGATTGAAGGTTATGAGAGAGGAGTTGTCCAACGAACTCGCTGCGTCCATCAACGAATTCGGGCCAAAGATGTACGAAGATTTTGATCAGGCGAGTATTTCGGAGGCGTCCCTTGCAATGTTCAATTTAGTGACCGCGCTTCAGTGGAGAATACTCGTACCTTCCGCCAGCGTGCCACCTTCGACCGGTAAACCGGGTCTGTGGAGGAGAAAGAGTGGTGTTGGAGCCGTAGACGCCCAAGGAAATTTGCTTGTCCACCCCATGGTAAGCCCCGTCATGGGGTTCACCATCAGATCGCACTGATACGTTGCTCTATCAGACGTGGCTCGACGAGCGTCTGTTTGGATGGTCCAAATCTGCAAGCCGGGGAACGAGTGCGTGGGCGGGTGCCACTCGCAGCCAGGAAATCAGTCGGGCGGCCACTCCAGATTTATCGGAGGACGAGGAGGTTGCTGATTACGATAACGTTCTTGGGTGCTTGCCGATCTATGAAGGAACGCCCCATGGTCATCATCGCATCCGAAGCAAGCAAAATTCTTACGCTGATCTGCAGAAGCTACGTATGTCGGCGATTGACAAAGGTGCGCGATTTGACTCTCTTTGATTTTATCTCGGCTTATCGGAGACGCAGGCGACCCACATGACAATGTCGAGATTCACCCGAGTCCACCGGGCGAGGGCGAGGGTATCCACCTCCGTCATGGACACCGCGAGCGGAAAGCCTCTCTCTCTGATGGTGTTGCAGTCGACCGGATCGCAGCAGTCGACAGACAAGAAGAGTTCAAGGGAGTGACTCAAGAACTAAATAGGGAAATCCAGGAACACAGGCACGAAGCTAACGCGTGATCATTTATTTTTCCTCCACCCTTGCCTTTTCAACGTTTCTTTCGCGACGTTCCGTGGATATATCCACACTCTGATGACTTTGTAACGTGTACGTAGTACATGTATCTTCTCATGAATTACCAAAGCTCTACGACAAACGGTCGTCATTGTAAGTCCCCCCGGGGCTTCCCCGCGGTGAGAACCTCAACCCCGGTTTCAGTAATGCTGTTTTGGAGGTTAGAACGAAGTGCTGGAAAACGGCGAAGCGGGCGCTACGGACAGCAAAGTTTCTTCAAATTGGGCACTGCGTTTACCGTCAATTGTGGTTGCGGTCCAATTGTCAGGCCAATGTATCTCTTCCCAGTTCGTCCCCAAGTTTAGCATCTGTCACATGTCAAAAAAAGAGGGTTAGGCGGGAGAAATCACATCTGGACTAGGACGCACGGGTTCGATGGTAAAGACCTGTGAAAGGGAAAAAAAACGTTAGCAATCAGGGTAACGAGAGGTTCCGGTGGCATGGCTTGACCATTCCAGGTTTCATAGTCCCTACAGCTTTGTTCTTCGCGTAGTGTGGAATATTCGGAGGGCAGTGAAAGAGATCGTTCACACCGTGGCCAGTAAACGTCTTCACGACAGCACACCCGTTGGCCCGGGCGATTGGCTCGCTTCGGAGTCACAGTGAGGAAAACACACTGATCAACGGGAGAGGTAACCCACATCACTTTTCCGATATCTCGGATCAGCGCACCGGGCTTACAGATACGTATGGCAGCGTCCAGGGCTTGTCTAGTGATACGCATCAACTTTTTCGAATCTTCGTCGACCTGACCCACGGGGTATGTTTCGTTCAGGTCCGCGTGCAGACCTTGGAGAGGACGTCAAGAGCGCGTGGGAGGATGGAAAACTCCGACCTGTCTCACCATCTCTGTAGAAAGAAACGTCTGTCGCGCCCGAGGGTTCACAGTAGGGGTCCCTTCTGGTTCAGTTTCGCACGTTTCGACAAAATACATGATCCAAGCTCGAATGGCTCTGAGACGTACCGATATTGATGATGTCTCCCTCACGCAACTTTCGCTTATCTGGAATCCCGTGACAAATAACTTCATTGACAGAACTGGTGCGAGCGTGAGGCGATAGTTGGCCTGGTGGGCACGAGGAATACCCACGTGCAGACTGATTTTGGATACCCGCGATAGTTGAGAGGGGAGGGATAGCCGCCGCGTTCTATGGTCGCGTTATGAACGATCTCATCGATCTCATCGGTGGATGACCCAGGTTTTACGTGAGAGGCTGCAAGGTCCAAGATTTCACGAGCGGCCTGACGAAACAGCGAGATTAATGATGAGAGAGAAAACGAGGGTGTCGGAAATGAGGGCACCTTGCAGACCTCCCTCATTTTATTCTGCTCTTCCGTACTGAGGATCCTGGGCGGTTGACCTGAGGCTTTTCTTTCGCCTCGAGGGACACCTAATGCACGATCAGGCCGAGCGCATGTGTATATGGGTGGCGACCAACCGTCCTCTGCATAGTCAGGGCGGGCGATATGATCTGGGACATGGCGTCTTGTTGACAGTGGGTAGGCAGGTTTCAGAGGGCCGGAGAAAGGGAAATTCGGGAAGGGATTGTAAGAGCTATCTAGAAGCCGACATGCACATAAACGTCGACCTTGTCTCTTGGGAAAAACGGAAGGAACTGACCATCTGATTCTACGGAAAGGGCGCCGACGCCACTGGCAAGGTTGTGGATAAGTTTGTGGGTTTTCTGAGAACAAGATTCAGTATCCTGGGTGCAGGAGGTAGCTGGAAAAAAAGGACGAACCCCTAGTAAACTTCATTATGGCGGTTGGATGAACCTGGAAGAGACGAGCAACGTACAACCAGCCTTAAAACATTCTTGTCCGCAAAAGAACGAACCTGCGATTCCAAGCCTGGTGAGGTGAGATTGCGAAGAGGAATGAGGCTAGAAGGGGACTGACTTTGCGCACGTCGGGCATTCTAGTCTCGACGGAGGGTTACCGTTGATACAATTTGAGCTCTGGCACCTGACTGTGGTCTCGACCATACTAGCGGATGTGCGGGGGAAACACAAGTGGGCAAAAACGAAAAGCGAGGGTGGGCGCAGGCGTCACGTGAGGCGGGGATTGACTTGCAAAGGGAAGAAGCAACGGCGAGCGTATATTTGGCCGACAATCTTGGACATGCCGAGGCAAAGTGGATGGTCAAATACATACATGCTAAGAATGAACGTTCAACAAGCATTAGGTATTAGTTGGAGCAGAAGGGTTGGGCGATTATAAGGAATGCGAGACGGTTAGGTGGAAGGAAGGAGGGATTAATAGCGTGTAGAGTAAAGAGTTGCAGTAGTCGATTGAAAAGTGCGAGGTGGAAAGCGTTATGGAACAGCAAAAGCGACAATGATGCTGGGACTAATACAGTAAAAACTGGGACACTGAAGAACAGAAACAAGCGATCGGCTCGAGGAACGCGCCAGTCGTTGGATGGCAAGTATGGGGAGAAACCGACGCAGCGGGAGGTGGAAGAAGATTAGGATTGTGGATCAGGATTTTACCCGCAGCGCGTGAGAGAGGGGGGCGCCAGGCTTCAACGCTTATTGGGGTACTTTTCAAGACGGAAGGCTTTGGTGGTGTCGCTTGCGGCTTTGAAGAGGGATTTGAAATGAGAGGGCCCAAATATCTCGGTCAGGCCGGCCTGGTTTTGCGAAACCCAGTCTGCAGGGGGCAAAGCTCTCGAGGTTTTGTACAAGCCTTCGCCCGGGACGTTTTCCTCCCGGACGATGACGATCATTCCAGTGAGGAGACACTGGAGAATGTTGAGGATATCGCCGACCGGAGTGTTGTGGCGGAGGGCGGGGAATGCCGAACCGTGAAAAACCATCTCCCACTGGACTCGACGCTCTGGGGAAAAGAAAGAGGTTGCGTGTATTGGAACCTCGATGCGCATGGCGGGGGACCTTGGCAGACCGTTGGGAGACTTGAAAGGACTGGGACATTCGATGCTGAAGAGCATACGAGGGTCGGCGGGGGAAACGTCGCGCCAACCGTGCTGCTCGACGAGCTCGGACTTGAGCCTGAGGAGCCACCGGTGGGCGCGGGCGTAGGTGGTGCCGAGGGCATCCGCGCTAGTAAGGGGGATGCCAGTCCTGGAGGCCCAGTCGTCCATACCCTTTACGCTGCTCGAGAAGCAGATGATGGGGAGAGAGGAGTCGGACATTGTGGAGGGGGGAGGATGGTGGGAGAGGGCAAGGGGACGAGAGAGAAGAGGTTCGGGTAAAAGGAAGGTACTTGAGGACGAGAGGGAAGCGCCATCGTCGTAACACGTTTCCCATCGCCCGGCCCAGTTTCTAAAAGAGGGTAACTCGGAAACATCGTGGTTACCAAGAAGAAGGCGGGCGAATGTCCCACGGCAGCTAGCTACAGAACAATGCTCTCCTTGTGCTTAAACTTGCGCGAGGCCCGGGCTGAGGACCGGAACAGCATCTGGCTTCCATACAGCTCCAGCTCCGCGTGCGCAAAATCCCAGACCATCCCCCCCGTCCCCGTCGCAGAATAGAGCGGGACACCAAACCCAAAAACGCTCTTCTCTTTCGGTAGCACTGTCCCCAACAACATCAGTCCTTCCTCCCGGTGGGCCGAGACAGGGAGACAAACCCACTCTTCATCTCGTTCTCTCTCGTTATCACCCTAAACCCGTTCTCAGACTCGTAGACGACAATGCCCGACAATCCGACGAGGCACGGATTCGTGCTCTGCCGGACTGGCCATCATTGATTAGCCCAGGGAACCTAGACCCATTCAGCAACGCTCACCTGTCATGATGCTTCCGTGAAAGTCTGCCTTGACGAGCTTGGCGTGCATCGCAGCGACGTTGGGCATCACCGCGTTTTGCTCCGTCACCCTCTCTCCCGGTGGCGGACCCAAGCCGAGGAGCTCGGAGACGTACCCGAGCCACAGATGGTGGAGCGGAACGTACGCCTCAAATCTGCCATTCACGCTCTGGGGTCACTCAACAATACACAACCCCCCCCGACCTGTCCCTTACTTTGTTTCGCTCTGGGGCAACCTCCATGACTCCGGTCGCAGTCTGGGAGTCTTGATCCCTTTCTTTTGTTGATTCTTCTTCCCACGCGCCTCCCCCCGCGCTCTCGGTTGGTTTTGTAGCGTAAGGTGCCGCCCCTGGACGCGGGAAACAACTTCTCTCCGCGTCGACGCGTCCCCCACCCGCTCCAGAAAAAGCGGGACAAACGGCGCTTTGTCGTTCACCACAACCCTGGTGGGCCGCCGAATCTGAAGGGGAGTCGACTATACAACGGTCCTTGCGGGAAAAAAAAAAAAAAAAAGTCTCACCTCGGTATCATAGATCCCGATGGTCTCTGGCATGAATCGTCCTTGTCGGCAAACCCCGGTCTGTGGCACGGTAAAAAAAATACAAGATCGTTCCACCCTACGCCCTCTGACAATTCTTCTCATGAGGGGTCGATTGAGGATAAAGAAGATATGAAAGAGGAAAAACCACCTCGCCTCATGGCCAGTCCGCCATTGCGACAAAAAGAGTTCCAAGGCAAGCAAGCTCCCAGTCACCCAAAGCTTACCAAAAATGGCGAAACCCGCAAGCATCCCGTTCTTCCGCTTGGCCAAACGCTTATCCTACGAATTCCACTCGTCCGCCCCATCTGTTTACCCTTAGTATTTCACCTCTGTTACAAGGAGTCAGAGGCTTCCAGTCCAGCAACGTTTCATCTTTTCTGCCTCGATGTCGCTCCTAACTTACCCCAACAAAGGGCCTCCGACCAGCCCGGGCGGAGAAGGCACAAGATGGTTGTGTAAACGGGCCGATGTGTCCACGTGGCAGACTTAAATAGTACAAAGGTGAGCGTACATGGCGAGGAGATACGGATAGGTGTAGTCGAGTGGCAACGAGGAGAGGTATGCGCGCGATCTATAAACTACTACATCACCGCGGGTGGAAGGCGATGAGGATCAATCCCCCTGTGAACACTCGGGGCATCGTTCACTCTTCGTCAAAACTGCATGGTGAAACATCCGACGCCTCATGAACGTCATGGGACAACAAAACAGGGTCGGTGTCACTCACGATACTTCTCGGGATACTGACGACTGTAGACCCAACCCCCGATTAGCTCTGGGACATTCCTCATGGCCTCGGTACTCACTACTGCCAGCAAGTCCTGGTACATTCCGGGGGCGTACAATTTTCGGGATGTGCATCGCTGAATTTGCAGAACCTGTTCTCGCATGGCGCCTGTGACCGAAACCCCATGCCAGGTCAGCCTTGACCATGAGGCGATCCGTCCAGGATACGCACTGCTTCTTCCTACGTAGGAAACTCGTGTAAATGATCATTCTGCAGGATACCCACTTCCACGAGAAGACATACCGTCGTTGCTTGGTGTCCGCAGACCGCGTAATACCTCGTGACGCTGTACGACCGGACGGTTCAACCTCTAGAAAAAACCAAGGCGGTATATGGTCTCTGGGAGGACGTACTAGCGTCTGCGACACATTGGAGTGGAACGAACTGGAGGACAAATGGGAGAAGGTGTGGAATGCTTGTCCATCTATCCCGACCATCGCAGCTTTATATCCAACTCCAGGCTCTCAGCTGCATTCGGATCATCCTGCCGTGTCAAATGCATGAGCAGAGGTGGCAGTAAAATGAGCAGATTATCAAGTGCGGACCGCGTAACAACGGCAGGGAAACCCGTCTATGGAATTTCACAAACGGAAGATACTTTGCGAGGAACAGCCACTCTTGCATCAGACAAAGGTGACGATAGTTAATCGATGCAGGCCACCTTCGCCAATTGCGGCAATGCAAAAACTCTGAAAGTTTAACGGCCCCAACAGGCATCCCTCCCGTCGGTCGCCAAAACTTCTAGAAACAACGAGCGATATCGTGCAGCCCACCAGACCGTTATCGTGGCAGATCCGGCTCTTATTACAGCACTCTTACGCCACGAAGCCACGCGTTTTCCATCATTACCACGAAAACCCGAATCTACGGGGGGAAGCGCTCCATTTTTCCCATCCAAATGATCGTGGCCCGTTCGGGGCGCACCACGCCCACGGGGTACCGCTAACTTGCTTGTATCAACCTCCTTCATACACATGAAAGGTTATCGTAACTCTATCGCTAGCATGATATCGTGAGGCGAAGGCGGAGCGATCGCCATCATAGACGCGCACCTCACGCGCATGTTTTCTTTTTTATCCTGCGAACATGCCCACCAGGTAATGGCTCACTCCTTCAGGTGTTAATATTCCCACATCAGATATCACTAGGGAAATCAAATCCGCCCTGCTGGGATTATCAACCGGCGCTTTTCCGCTCAGGACGACCGGATACGCTCACTTTGTATAATCCACTTCCGGATTTAGGGCTACTTGTTCCGCTGGCATGCTTTTTAGTGTCCATGATCCGGTTCCGGTGCTCACAGGCTTCACGGTGTCTTTAGGTTCACTACCCGACGGCTGTTTGCTGATCACTAGCGCCGGGGATGCCTCAGGGACGTGGCGCGGGAACGGCAGTACCCCTGGTCCGTGGGTTGGTAGGTCGTACTGCGAGAGTGGGAAGAGACGGCGGAATTTAAAACTGACGCCGTAAACACGAAAAATCGTCAGGTGGATCTAATGAGATCGCAAACCTTTCTGCAAGGGCATAGAATGGCTTGTTCGCATGTTTTGCGATAATGGCAATCTGGTTACTACCGGTCGCATTGATGATGCCCCCAGATTCGACGACGGCTTCTGAACCGACAAGGACAAAGTCGACTTTGTCCATGACGTATGCTACCGCTGAATCGAGCACAACCGTGCACGGTATACCGGCTGCGGTCAGCGTTTCATACGTTTTCAGCCTTCGAGTAACCATCGACCAGTGAGTGAGCATGCCGGTGCTTAACTTTGCGGTGGGGCTCACCCCAATCCTCGTGGTTTAGCTTGCAATTCTATGTGGTGAGATAAACTACGATGAGAAAATTTGATTTTCCCACCTTCTGTTACGTACACCGATATTCGCTTCCTCCTGTGCGCATCCAAAAGCGCCTTCATCACAACTCTGGAGTAGGAATGCGTGAGGATCTGCCGTAATACAGCATTAATGTGTGAGAAAAAGGGCGGTGTCGGCACACAGCTGAGGGTCGTACCACCGATCCATCCTTGACGAATCCGTTGGCGAAGCCAGCAATCTTCTCGCTGTACAAGGCGGCCTCTGCGATGTATCGGTTCCCTTGTCGGACGAGTTTGTCCTTGAAGTCTGAAAGGCTCTAGGAAGGGGGACAGCATGGGATGAGCTTCATATGAACGATAGAGAGGTACGCACCCCCAAGTCGTGCGTTGCTACAGTTACGAAAAGATTGAAGAGTTCACACCCAGCGTTTAGGCTTATCGAGTTCGGAACACGGTCGGTGAGCTGCTGGCTGCCCTTGTCCAACACACTTGAGAGCTCGAACACCGTGCCGGCTTCAGAGCACTCCACAATCAACTAGGTTCCTCGATGTACGCTGGAGCACCGTACCGGAAGATTTCTCGATGAGCTCTGTGAGGGCCATGATTGCTGCGAGTGGTGGTGGAACCTTCGCGACGGTCGTTCATGAAGTGTATCATGCGATGCATTAAATTTCGAAGCTTACGTTCTGTACGTTGCGCTGATAGGCGAGATAAATGTCAAAGTCCGCCGTCATCCCCGTTATTATCAGCAACGGGATTGAGAGAACGCGCCGTTGCAGTGAGTGACTCCCACCCGGGCGATCGGGGTTGTCGCACGTGACCGACATCCCGCTCGTGATGACCACCCCATCCCAATGGCTCTTCCCGGTCTCCGCACTCTCCCAGACGCCTTCAGTCAAATGCGCCGGAATTTCTGTTCAGAAGGAGCTGTACGATAGGTCCAAGGGCATCGAGTTTCTCTACCGTCTGGGATCTACCTTGCTTCTGTCAGTGCTCCTGCGGCAACCACCATCTCATTTCGCGCCTAAACCCGTTTCCATAGCTCTCTCTCCACGATGACAACGGCTGCGACTTGGTACCACCGGTTTTACATGAGGTACCCGATAGAAGACTATCCCAAACAGGTCTAATCTCCCCACCATGTCTGTCTTCGCGTTCCAACAACCCTACTTTTTGTAGGACATCGCTGCGGCCTGTATATTTCTTGCGACAAAAACAGAGGAATGTGGTCGAAAGTTGCGCGATGTCGCCCGCGTGTTTGTAGCCAAGTTGGGTAATAAAGACATGTCAGATGTCGCCACCGAGGGCGAGGTCCGCAAACTACCCCCTAAATGAATGCTCGTCTCTCCTTACCTCAGAACAGGAGATCGAAAACATACAGAACACCATTCTCGCTTCAGAAGAGGCCCTGTTAGAAGTACTCTGTTTCGATTTCTGGGTAGAAAACGTGCACGAGCGTCTGATTGATCTGCTCGAAGACTGGGCTCCTCCCCCTTTGCAAGACTATGCATGGAGCATCGCGCACGATTCGTTAGTAACGCCCTCAGACTTGGCGGGGAGATGAAACCCCGACATGATACTTACCTGATTGATTCGCAGATACAGGACTCCACTCTGCATACTGTTCCCCCCACGTATCATCGCGTCGGCGTGCTTCATCCTCGCGCAAATGCACTTCGAAGGCCCTAATGCGGCCCCCTTAGATGCGAGGATATCCACCCCCGCCCCCTCCGCCACGTTACCTACTCCACCTTCCCACAATTCGACGTCTCCGAACCCCATTCAAGACCATACGCGTTTTGCTGCAAATTTCTTTTCCCTCACAGAGTCGGAGCTCAAATCTGTTGCAGGTAAGAGCTGTTTGGCATTTTATCTCTTTTCATCTTGTTGATGTCCCACATAGAAGCACTTACGATACTCATTCAATTCTATGCCTCCCAGGACTCGATACCGCATGTTTCAAGCCTGGGTGATGTATGTCCCAAGTCATTACATAAGTCCCCAGTCGACTAAAAAAATTCAGATTAAACCTCCCACCATGAGTCCCTCGTGTCCGATACTTTTCAGCCACCTCAATTCAGTGGCTGGCCAAAAGGAGAAAAGAAATAGTGTACTGACTCCCGCTCCGCCAAAGGGCCAACTACCTCACTCGTCCGTAGAAGGAGCGCTCCCTAAACCGTAATCACGAGATCAGATATCCCTTGATGTCCATCCAAAGACCGGTGTGGGTGTGGCCTCGACAGAGGCTCGTATCATCGGCTGATTTGCCCATTCTTTGATATTGCAT
>QFEV01000477.1:0-27910 GCA_003316405.1 Thelephora aurantiotincta
TCCTCTCGAATGCGCCGAGTCGAATGTGGTTATTTCCCCACCAACGTCGAAGACCTTAACCAAACCATCCCGAGCTGCTGTGGCCCTGCACGATCATACCCATTCGTCAAATTAGGGCTCAAAGGCCAGGGGGAGACAATTAAAGAAGAGACCGTACGCACAGCCTGCTCGAGAACGGTAGCATCTTTGCAGAAAAGACGTTGTCCCAATGTCCCGTGGAGATTTGATGATAAGAGACAAAGGGATACTCGTCCTCTGGATCAGCCTTATCTGACGACATTCGCCAGAATCGAACACTGTTTGATTGTAGGGTACAGCCATGAGGAGAAGGAGGGAAAGAAAGGGGTAAGAGAGCCAAGCTAGAGAAAAAAGGGCACACATGATGAATGGGAATACGAACGTAGTATCATCCCCTCCTGAGATCAAGGTTTCCCCATCACTTGTCCAACTCAACGCGTTCACACATCTTGCAACGAAAGGTGTGGAAACGGGGACTCGTCAACAAAGGCTGTCTTCCCCAAAAAGCACGGGGAGTCGTCAGTTATGGTAACCTACCCTGTGTGACCTTCCAGAACCTTTACACGATGCAAGGGCCATTCGAACGATCTAGACAACAGCTCCTTCCGACACGATGCGAGTCTTGACGCTGATGGGAATCTGTGCGCGAGATTCGCGAGATAGGGAGAGAAGATATCGCCCGTCTGCGGTACGGATGTCGAGGACGCGCCGGGGACCGTCTCAGCCATGATTGAGCCGGGTCACGACTGGCGATCAACCGGTTCCGCGCGCCTTCGTGGACTCCAGGTCACTGCGCATCCGGTCTATTGACGTGTCGTAACCTACTAGACGCTGCACGGCCTGTCTGTGCACTGGCTGAGACAAACCTGCGCTCTTCGGGCGGACAAGAAGTATTCATAGCGATCCGCAGTCTGTCAGTCCCAATGAATTCGGGGGTTCTAGTGTCCGAGGATCATCAGAGGCTTTCCGCAGCCAGTCCCCCAAGTTCGCCGATAATGTCTCCGGCGCTTCAGGTAGCGCACTCGGTCACACGAGATACGGACACATTCCTTACTGCGGAGTGAGCGAACACTACCAATACCATCTATATCTCCTGACCTCGGGTTCGAGATCGCATCACGCCACTCCCGACCATCCTAGTACTCGAGAAAGGTCCGGATGACTGGACTTGGGGTTTGTGACTTTCTGCCGCTGCGAAATGATCATGATCTCAAGATAGTTCACATTCACAAGAATGAAGACCTCGGACAGCATGAGGGTGTGTGCCTCGGAAGGCTCATACAACATATTTCGTGAACCGACAAAAGGATCATGTATATTACAACAGTTATTGAGAGAGGAGTAGAGTGGTGTTACAATCGCAATACGATGGCGTGTTTGGTTTCCTTGGGTTATCTGCTGCCTGCTGCGCCCAAAACAAATGGAACGACGACTCGGCAGAAAAAAGGTCGTTCGAGGGTGAATATAAACATCGGGGAGTAACCCCGCAGTGAGCTGGTAAGTCAACAAGGGATAAGTATCAATGGAGGAACTGAAAGAGGAGGCAAGATCAGAGGTTTGAACGGGGGTTGAGAATGAATAGGCAACCGACTCACTTGAACGTCGAATAACCCCGCTGCCTTTTGGGTTGACAAAAAGGCAACTACTACAGATACGGACAAAACCGAGAAACTCGGAAGTGGAAATGGGGTATCGGGGTGAACGGCGACTGCCCGCGGCTTGAAGCGCAGGCAAACCGATGGGGTGGTGTGTGTAATGGCGGTAAAACCATGGAGAAACAAAGGATCAAAGCGAGACCTCAAAAATCCTTGACCGTAGAAGAGTGGAGTAAAGCCGCCCGACCTCTACGTGCCAAAGTCGACTAGCCAGGTGACGTCGCCCTTGCCAGAGATGCTAAGATACCTCAACCGCTTGATGCAAGTCTTTCCCAACAAGAAGTCCACGCGTCGGACTCCGCGCGCTTTCTCCACATTCCTAACAGAAGGGGAGGGGATCTTATCCAGCCGGTGATGCCAGGCACTCGAGATTGAGTCTCTAAAAGCGTGGGAGACGGCGTCGAACTCGGTCTGTTTAATAGGCTTGTGAAGGTTCGTGTACAAGGCGTGCAGAACATCCAAGACGGTCACGAAAGGAGAGGAGGTGGTGATGGGCTCGGCGGTGATGCTCCAGGGAAGCCCAGGCGTGACAATCGTCATGACCTTGGCCGGGGGGTGAGTGGCGGCCATAGAAAGATGGGAGTGGTGGATGCGAAGTTGATCAGGGTGCGGTGGGAGAGCAATGTCAAGATGGGCACCCTGAGGGTTGGCAAGGAGGTCATGGAGAGAGGGTGGGGCAGGTGAAGTTGGTGTTGCCGGGATGAAATGGGGGCTGCTCCGGTGAGGAACAACTGGGCTCTTCTTAGCGGGGGAGAATGTGCGGGGTGATGGTGGTACATTCAGAGTAGGGGGTGTAAAGGGCCCAGGAGTGGATGCCAGAGATGTTTGCGAATAAGCTGGAGACGGGGTGTTGGGGACGGGGGAGAGAGAGATTGGGAGAGG
Source organism: Thelephora aurantiotincta (assembly GCA_003316405.1). Classification (NCBI taxonomy): domain Eukaryota; kingdom Fungi; phylum Basidiomycota; class Agaricomycetes; order Thelephorales; family Thelephoraceae; genus Thelephora; species Thelephora aurantiotincta. Next base: position 2,556 of record QFEV01000477.1, read on the forward strand.
TGACTCGGAAGGTATCAAGAACTTGACCTGCTTCTTAGGCTTGGTCTGCTCGACGGGGGTAGAGATGGGTTTGGTCTGTCTGGCCATTGTAGTGGGTTGGGGGGAGTTGTGAGTGAGGGGAATTGCGGGTGAGAGAAATGAGTGGAGGTCTCGCGAGATAAGATTTATATCCTTCGTCTCGGGTAGGGGCACAGGATGCGGTGAAACCGGTGCTGAGTGCCGTTGAGGGAGTCATAGCTCCGGGTCCGTGGAAACTTGATCGAATTGAAATCCCCAGGATCGCTGCCCCAGTTAGACGATACGGTGTGAAATACAAATTGACGTACATTGTGTCCGCGTGCACAGCAGAGAGGTCGACGTGGCAAAGTGAGCCTCGATTGTATCATGGGCGCGCGCGCCCTCAAGTTTCCCACCGTTGCACAGTACGCCTGATGCATCTTGGATATAGGAGCACAGCAGCACCTGTCATCCGTCAACATGGGCGTAAGTATTTGCTCCGTCCCACGCAGTCCACTCAGCGCTCAGCGCCACTTGTGACATCTTGACAAGGCGACATCAATCCATCCCCTCTCACGGACCTGTCTCCCGGTGAGTCAAGTCGATGCTCCGTTCAGAGTGTTCGTGGCAGCGGAAGGACAGAACAATGATGGTATTTCCGATGTACAATAAGTCTTGCCATTACGGTGAACGGCGAAACGAGACACGGGGTGAAAGAACTTAGGCAGCTTCGGCAAACCCAACAGCATTGCGACCGAGATCATACACTGTGTAATAGCGACGGAGGAAGACGTCACCTGCATAGGATGTCCTTTAGCGCTCGCTATCCATGCGGCTCCGGTAAATACTCACCGACAATCCAGATGCTACTGCCATCTGGCAGGTTGATGTCCATTGGGGTGAAGGCCGACAGGCATGAGCCTTGCACGTTCAAAATGTAGTCGGTAGCCTTGAGAGGATATGGCTTGCCGCCGAGGTAGAAGGTAAGGTCTGGGAGGTTGGGGACGGTGTTGCAATCGACGGTGTACTGGCCATTCCAGGACTTCTTCGCGCCAATCTGAGTGTTGAGCATCTCAGCAATATCGGTGGGAAGGGCAATTAATGAAGTGCCTGGAAAGGGGCGCATCACAGTTTCGTTCGGCGGTGCATTGATGGCATCGACATACCGGTATCAATGGCAGCGCCAGTGTTGTCAAGCTCGAGCTCGTCACCGCCAAAGGCAATCTTGCTCAATTCAACCTCCCAATAGGCCTTTCGGCGCACGGGGGCATATGTCAGCTTGCCCTTGTAAGCGGAGCTGTCGATACCACCGAACGTAGCCTCTCCTCCGTCTTGTTCGGAAGCTCCCATACGGAAAGCGAACACAGGCTGATCAAGGAGGCCCCTGTTCACGAGATAGTAGAATGGCGGGACGACGTGGCTAACGGCAATGGAATCGTAAGCGAGTCCCAGGATACCGTCGAACCTGGGTACCATGCGTCAAAAAGGGGGTTGCGAGAGGCCAAAAGGGGTTACCTACTTGCCAAAGGCAAAAGCGAGACCTGGTTCCTTAGTGGCCTCAGCGAAGTCCATGCCCTTCACTGTGAGATCGCCAATGCCGAAAGCATCGTTCGAGACGAAGCCCTCCATGGAACCAGAACCGTAGTGAATCTCAATGCCGGTCCCGTTGGCCTTGTGCGTTGAAGAAGCGCTGGAATCGTATTTCGCATGGAGGAAACACGCGATGGACGTGCACTTGGAGCTGGGGATCCAGAGGTTGCTCGACCTGTGACCAACAGATGATTAGATGTCGACATCTGCCACGGATGCGGAAAATCACGAACCCAGTGTCGAGAATGACCTTGAACTAAAGGGGGGGCTGTGAGAATTGGCAAGACGGAATTAGAACAAAGGTTGGCCTACAGACTGCGGGGGAGTTCCCAAAGAGATTTCAGCAAAATACTGAGCATTCATAAAGTCTAGCAGCGCTTAGGACCGTGTGGTATTATTAGGTGGGGAAACAGGCGCACTAGTCAAAGGAACGGTGTGGCCCGGCTTGGAAGCCTCCTCTTGGGTCCAAAAGAGGTCGTCACCCTGATTGTCGACACGGAGGCGCCTTCCGGAGCCACCAGAACCCATCAGTGGAAACTGAGGCTGGGCGACTCCATATTTGGAGGCGAGGTACGCGGTCTCAAGAGCGGGATTCTGGGAGACCTGAGGAATCTTGTGTAGCTTGAGTCTGGCGACCTCGGCGGTGACGAGAGGAAGGAGGACGAGGAGGGAGGCGAGGTACTTCATGATGGTCGAGGGAGAGGAGGTCGTGGGCTGAAGCGGAGACTGCGCACGGGAACAACTTGGGAAGAGACGCACCTGCGATACCCAAAATAAGAAATTCCTTCTCACGCACTCACCTCCTATGGACCAACTCACAAACACTGAGCGACTGCTCCTCGCTCAGACGGTCTACTTGGAGGGCGCGAAAGACTGGTCAAGGATCGCCCAGATCATCTCTAACCATCCTCTCATTGGTCGGCCCAAGTCTTATTTTAGTCCCCCAGTATGCCCGTTTCCCCGACATCATCCCAGCACCATCGTAATACGCGTATACCCAGATATGCAGCTCCATCTATGCGAGTATGATTCATGCCGCAGGCTTGGATGGGATGGACAAAGATGACACGAAACCACGCGGTACAACACTTAGCCCTATGCACGCGTGCAACAAACATAGACTTACAGCTATTCCAGCTAGTGTAAATCGAAAACTGGCTGAAGTGCACTACATTGTAAGAGTCACAGAACTCCGCGACCTCATATTACAAGAGGAGACTCGGTTCAAGTGTGTGAATTTCGTATCTCATGCTCCCGGACCTTCGTTGACGCCCCTCAACTCCCAGGACCGTGCTTACTGAAATCGAAGAGATTCGCTCCGGGCTATGGGATGAGAAGATTAAAGCCTCTCTTGGTATAGTCTCCTCGGAACCCACCCCTGACGCGCCCACTACACAGGAAATCCCGGAGGCCCTCGAGGAGCCAACAAACGAAATTGAAGATGTGTCTATGATCGATAGAGAACCTCCGCAACAACAGGACGGGCAAATCATTGCCGACAATTCGGATACTGTAACGGCAGAACCGCTCGTTGCACAGCAGGCCAGCCAGGCGCTGGAAGAAGAGGAAGTTGATCTCCATCTCACCCCGAATTCCATCCCATCTTCACCTAAGCCCGTCGAAGGGGTTGATGCCACCCAGGAGCAGCCCTACATTACAAACGAAGAGCCCGCACAATTAGCTCAGGAGGGAATTGAGCCACCGTCACCGTTTACCGAACGGGACGCAGAGGAACAAGATGTCGATGATTCACACGGGGCTCCATTAACCCTTTCGGGTTTGCTCGAGACAGATGAGGCAGATGTGGCGGAACCGGATCAAGCTCCCTCCCCACCTGTCCTTCCGGAGGAAACGCCTGTGGAAGATGAATCGGAACAAGAGGGGGCACAGGAAGCGGTCGCTTCCGAAAAGGATGAACCTGAAACCGAGGTCCAAACACGTAGAGGTTCGTCGGTTATACGGGGTCATGATGACTCGCGGGAGGAATACTAAACCATCATTGACGCACAGGAAAACGTAAGGCGGAGGCTGAGGCGGACCCCAAAAGGGAGAAGAAGAAGTCTCGAGAAATTTCCGAACCCCTTGAGGAAAGCGAACCCGAACCAGGTGAGGGTTTCTCAGCACACCCCATCCGCCTCCTATCCACGCCCCCTCACCCCCTCCCCTCAGCTCCGATCAGGAAGCGACGTGTCACCAACTCGGAGGGAACTTCCCGAATATTTCAGAACGTCATAGGTCTCCTCCACGACCAAATATGCCAACTTCGGAACGGGAGTATCTTCCATGGCCCAGTAAAGGTTTCAGATGCGCCGGATTATTATGAAATCGTCAAGCGACCCATAGACCTGAAGGCGATCAAAACAAGAATGCGAGACGGTCAGATAACCAGCTCCCTCGAATACCAGAGGGATGTCTATTTGATGTTCGCCAATTCAATGATGTACAACCGACCGGATTCCGATCTCTACAAAATGGCCGAAGAGGTATCCCAGAAGCTTGGTTCCAATCACTCCCGCTCATATTCCCCCTCTTATAGATGATGCTGGAGAGCGAACAACTTATTAATCAGTTTAGGCAGACGGAAGGTTGGAGCCAGAACACTTGATCCTCGCGTCGCGATTGTGTTCTCTACAAGTACAAACAATTATGATATGTTCAAGGATATGTGACAGGAACTGCATGATGGATAGTGGGAACAGACACGCGTGATGCAATAGTATCTCTAAAACCAAGGCACGAAAATCTCCGTCATCTTCATTAAGTTGACCGGACTCGTCGACGTGTCCACGAGGCTTTTGACCGTGTGAACGATCACCTTTGCATTAGGTGAAGTAGGGTTTTGGGCAGCCTTGCCACAGCTTGTCAGCCTAATGGCGGCGAACCAAATTGAGTAGATACTCACTTGCTCTCGCTCAAGTTTGCAAGCAATGGTCTCAGCTCTCGTCACAACGCCTTTGATACTTTCAGCGACACTCGTCCTAAACGAAAGATCGAACGTCCAGGGCTTCCCTCTACCATGAAGCCAGGTCATGACCTCGTCCCTACTGAACAGACAAAGTTGCTGCTCGAGCTCAAACTAGGCGCAAAGAGTTAACGATCCCGTGACATCAAGAAGTGTTGTTCCTACCTCTGGCTCAGTCAGACCTCGTCCGATTGCCATTAAGCTTGGAACAAGGATGCCCTCTTGAAAGACAGTGCCAATGAACCGCTGTAGACTTGGCGTCAACCTGAATGGCACAACGTCGCTCGAGGCAAAGACTGGAGCTTGACTGGACGTAGACGGTAGTAGTTCACTCATCGCGATCTGACCCGTCGCCCGCGACAGGTGGAATCGCGAGGGGAGTCGGCTCGTCAAGCAGAGGATATAGGTCATGAAGCATGTCGCGGCAAGTTGAGTAGTGAACTGCTTCCGCATCCTCCACAACTCCGTGGGCCCGTTCATGGCCTTTATCATGTACTGTTATGGATGTTAAGCAACTGGACGAGGAAAGGTCTATATCCATGGACCTACCTTTAAGAGGATGTCGTCCGGCATGAGTTTGTTGGTTACCTCGGAGAGGACCTCTGTCTTCAAAGTAAAGTACTCCGACTTGCTCGGCTATTTAACGGTGAGTTGAGGCTGTAACGAAGAACATGACGCACACACCATCTTTCCGTGAGAAGTCTTGTAGTCGCGGAGAACGGTCTTGACCTTCTCCCCGATCATGAGCACCGGTTCTTCCCTGGTTATACCGGAGTCCTCGCAATGCTGATCATAGATGTCTCCGAGGGTGATATAAGATGAATCGTTCTGAATCAGGCGCAGACTCGGACTACAAGATATAGCTGCGGGAAGGTGGAATCGAAGATTTCTCTTCTTTGTCTGCCTCTTCCGGGATAGGGCACTTCGGAAACGGTAAAAAAAGCAGCACTTCTTCAAGTAACAGGACCGCTCTCACCCATTGAAGGTCCTGAATAACTGGGTGACCCTCTCCTCTCGCTTCGTGTGTCGTCCTGAGGGCAACTGAACGGCAAACGTCGTGATAGAACCATCGTTTCCATGCATGCTGAATCTTCGCCAACAGTAACCATGTGACCTGCAGTTCTCGAATTTGTGCCCGAACTTCTGGATTTTAACGAAGTTCTGATTGTTGTCCTTATCCTGTTGCTGAACATGAGCCCTGATAGAAGATCGGATGAATGACATCCCGTACTTCGAGATATTGCCCCGGAACCTCGATGTCGTCAAATCTGGTGTACTGGAAGTCGACCAGGTAGTGACTCAGAAGATCGAGCGATTGTTCCCGTGGCTTGGAGTCCAAGAAGCGTTCGTAACGGTCCCTCCAGTTTTGCAGCCGTCGCAGGTACTCGTAATGTGTCAAAGGAGTCTTCAAGAAGTCTTCCTCGTATTCTTTCTGCTCGAGGCCCGTATTAGAAAAGTAATAGGTGACCCAAGAATCACACACCCTTGCGAAGGACGGCAGGTTGGAGGCCATCTTCTTGAGTGTCGCCATAGTCATTGGAAGAACCATGCCGTCGTCGTCCGGAACATTCATCCTGAGGACGTAGTTCTGGGGAACAGCTCAACGTTCGCTCATACCAGCCGAAAAGTCACCTCACCTGGATAGCATCCTGCATAAGCATACAGATCAAGCGGTAGATCTCCTCCTCCCCAGAAACTTTGAAGTGTGAGTTGATTTGGTCAACCAAGGTTTCCATACAGAGGATAAGGAGAGGGAATGCTGTCTTCAGAATCTGGTTCACTTCTTCGATGTGATCCCAAGCGCCACGGAGTGGAACCGACGTGGCAGCAGTTTCCGACTGAGTGGCAGTTTGGGTTGTCGACTGTGTAGCTGCCCCATTCACTGCGGGGGATTGGCAAGGGATCGGTAATTGATGATATTTGCTTACCTTCACCTTGTACGTTCTCTGTATTAGCTTCTGACATCGTGACATCTTTGATCTCTGTAGATTGAGCCGATTGATTGTTTTCGGCTTGCGGTTGGGTAACCTGCGCGGCAACTTGTGCTTGTGCCTGAGCCTGGGCTTGGTTCGCAGTCATGGCGCGCATTGCTGCTCGTTTGACATAGATCATGTCCTCCCTCGTTGTTCGCAGCGGGAAGAAGAGAGCCTGAAGGAACAATCAATTCCGGGAGAGGTGGCATGCATTATGTCTCTTACCTGGGGGAACAACTTGGCAAGATTGAGTAGGATATACCTCGCCTGTTTCACCTCCCGCTGAGAAATGGAAAGACAGAGCTGAGGGATCAACGTGATCCAATACCAGAACGCAGCATCTCCCTTGTACGTATCGAACGATCTTGAGATTGTGAAGTTGGCATCGTCGACACTCAGAAGCCACAGCACCCTGGTTAGCAGTGGGCGACTCTTGTTGCTCTTGTATATTCCAGCGGCATGGAGGTAACAAGTAACTGCAGTAGCGGCGTGTCCCATCTCCGTCGGCTTTTCTTTGAACATAGTGTCATTGAACTTGCCCCAAGCTGCCCAAGCCTTCGCCTGGTTGAGGTCCAACTGAATTGCGCGGTTGAACTCGCCATTTGCTTCCTCCGTCCGTCCAACCTTGGCGTGAAACATCGCTTTGAGAGTGAAGAACTCTGCCTTTTGCGCAGCGGAGAAGTACATGAGGTTAGTGTTGTTGATGACATCCAACCCGGCTTGAAGGTCGTTAGGACGTTGGTAGTGACAACGGGCCTGCTCTCTGAGCTTCAGGAACGCCTCGGAGATTTCGATGTTTGGAAGTGTGTAGATCTTGTTCAGGGAATTCGCGCAGACGTCCAGGAGGTCATGTTTGCGAGCAACATGAGCAAACCGGTTGATGATCCAGGCAGTTTCGTGGAAGCCTCGGTAACCGAATGTGTTGGTACTGGTTCCGGCGGTACCACCCTGACCCGAAGTCTGGATGAGAGGGAGGTACGTCTTGTTGATGGCGTTGAATACATTTTGCCGCCAAGCAACGAGGTCACTCCAGATGCTGATGTCATCACAAAGGTTGGGTAGGCGTTCCCTCCAGAGTTGTAAGACCATTTTGAGATCAGCGGACTTCTTTTCGAGATTCTGGGCGGTTGTAGCAGAGAGGGAACCAAATATTTGCACAGCCTCCTGAAGCTCGACGAATTGCTGGAAATGCTGGAGAAGCGGGATGTGCGCTGCAGAAAGGTGTGGTTGCAGGGTAACCCATTTCCTGAGACAAAGTTGCATCGCATCTTCCAGAATCTTGGTGAATTCTACGTTCTTGTCGAGAGCGGCAGGCAACTTGAGAAGGGCAAGGAATGCCTCATAGACGCGACGACGAGGTGTGGGAATCTCGGGAAGAAGATGAACCTGTTCCTCCAGCGACTCCATATCGACCGACCAATCCTTGATTCTCCAAGCGCTCTCCAGCATCAGCTCATAGTTATTCTCCCCACGCGCCAAATCATAGAGAATATCCCAATGCTGTAGCTTCTCAGAAGACAGCATCCAGTGATCCTCCCACAACGTGTACTCATGATCGACGAAAGGAATGGCCCCAGAACGCGCCTTCGTCTGGGCGCTCTCGTACAGAGCGGAAGCCTGTTCCCACATACCGCTTTGTTCCAATGCCAGGGCCATATTCGTGTCCTGGTAGTAGGAACCGCGGCGCCACAGGCCATAGAATGCGTCATCTTCCGCGAGTTCCGCGTATAGTTCGGCGAGGGATTCGAAAACGGTGACAGAGTCAGGCGAGGAATCGTCTGAGATCGTCATATAACTCTCGAGGATCTCGATGCACACATACCAAGCACCGAACATCTTGGCCAGGTACTTGATCAAGTGGGGTGGGAGGAGCATGGGTGGAGAGCATCCGTAGATACCTGTCAGCATGGTCTGGATGACGTTTGGACGTAAGTCCGCCTGCTTGGTGTGATACTCGCGACTGAGGATGGTAATCATGTGCTGTGTTATCTCGCCCTGTTCGCGTTTCGACAAACAAGACCAGATAGCGGGGAAGAAGGTAGCCCAGAGCTCGTGCGACGCCTGGGGATCCAGGAACAGCATGCGTTGGATGGGGCGGATGAGGCTGGAAGTGGTAACACGGGGAGGGAATGTGGAAATGTTCCTGGCGAACGGTGCTTGCGAGTTCGGGACGAGAGTCTTCTCGGAGTCAAGTGTACCGCAAAGGAGGTGGAGAGCGAGGAATATCCAGTTATGGTCATTGAGAGCCTCCCAGTTTTGTACACCAAGGATATACGTTAGCCGATTGGACAGCAACCTGGGGACGCTGACATCCAACAAATCGACGAACTTCTCCCGGATGGTCACGTCCTTCGCACGGCAACCAACGAGGAAACAAGCCTCCAAGCGTGTTGTGAGTTCGCTGCGACGCAAAACTGGGGATGTATAGATGTCATAGATGAGCTCGTGGAAGGGTTCCAGAACATCCGGTCTAGATTCGAATGTTACCATCTTCGTAAACAACATCGCCTTCTCTTTCATCGTGGGGTATGCGTCGCGGCGGTTCAAAGTCCAATCTCGCACCATATCCAGAATATAACGACAGAGGAGGATACTTTTGGATAACGAGATCAGGTGAACGAGGGAAACGATGAGCTTGAAACGGTTATCCTGCCCGATGAAAGAAACAGAGACTTTATAGATGTCCAGTATGTTCATCAGTACCTTCACGTTGCTCTCGGAGGTGGCCGGTGTAGATGTAGTCGAAGCGGAAAGCTGGCCGTGTTCCTTGGCTATCTTTCCGAACAACTTGTTCAAGAACTCGCTGAAAGGAGCAATACGCTCCGGTACAGCTTGAGTGACCGATTTCAGCATGAGCAGGGCACCACGGAGAGAGGTGTTATTGAGGAGGCTCTCCGTTATGGAAGAGTGAATCCAAGCGTAGAATTCGGCCATCTCCGTTTGGTCCTCTTCGCCCTCCTTCGGGAGTGGGAACAGTCGGGCCAGACGATCGAAAACTGGGTGGAGTGCCTCGAGCAAATTGGCATCATCCGAGGTCATCCCTTTGTGGATCAATTTCTGGAGGATAACGGCGTTCGAAGTGTACCAGGCGTCGTCCTTTTCTGCGGAGACAACTTGCAGGACCTTCGCTGCTTGGACCGCAAGGCTCAACTGAGGCTCGAGAGAGAAATCGAACTGCAGCACAAATCAACATTCTGGAATGAGAAAAAGGGAGGATACGAACCTGCTCAAGCGCCCGAATGAAGAAGTGTAATTTGACGGTCACGTCGTTCCAGCCAGATGGGCCCAAAACCGAGCGGAGAAGAGCGAGAGCGCGAGGAATCACGAGATTCTTGGAATGCACCTCCAAAGGCGTGGTAGCAAGCTTCACCAGGTAACTAACCATGGTTTCCTTGAAATTGATGGGCATCTCCCAATGCGAGCCAGCAGGTTCATCCACGGCCATTGCATCACCCACTCCAGTCGCTTTCTGCTCCCATTCGAACATGATCTGGACCACCTCCACCGAGAGTAAACGTGAGTCATGGGTGTTAGATCCTCCCAAACCCAGCTTGAAGAGTGAATTGACCATGTGAGGGACAAAGACTGAACGGACAGGGTAGAAGAGGTCTCGTTGGCGGACGATGAGTTGGTAGATGATTAGGATCTGGGATATTCCAGCCCCCTCTTCTGCCAGCAGTCTGCGTGTGGTCTTCGCCCACTGGGGACAACCACCATCGTTGGACTGCATGCGAGGGAGCGTTACAGCGAGAACATCCAGCGCTTGGCGCACGAGGGCCCTTCCTTCGTTGTGTGGTGGTCGTAACAGCCCAGTCCAGGCCCGCACGACGAACTTTTCCGGAGTGGGGAACGATTCGAAGAATCGCGCTGCGAGTAGGTAAGCGGTGTATTTGACTACGACATCCTCACTCGTAATGTAGTTCCACGTGCTTTTGATAATAACTTTTTGGACGTCGATGAGGAACTGGGGATAATACTGGACCATGATGGATGTGAGGTGGAGGAGTTCGACCTTCAACGCGTCGTCTTGCTCAGGGAAGGAATCTTTGATGTTCATTGGGGCCCAAATACGACTGTGTAACATCTTCACGACCTCCTCATCGACGAGGCCACCCTTATTATCCGGTGTTGTGGCGTGTACGAGGAGCATGGGGGAGATGATGTACCGGATGAAGTAGGTTTTCCGAGCCCAGGCGATCGAGGGATCACTGAACCACGAGAAGAATCGTAGCAAGACGCTCCGTTTGTAGAAGAGATCGTTTGATGATGCGACGTGCTGGTAGATGAATCTCGCTAGGCTGAGGGTCTCGATGGGAAGATTGTGCGTGAAAATCGTGGTGATCTCGAAGATGAGGTCAATTCGCGGAGCCTGCTTAAGAGCCTTCACGAAGATGGAGATGAGAAGGTTTGCCCGTTGAGATGCGTCCAGGACTGCTTCTAAATCGTGTTCCATACGAGCGGAAATGTGTGTCCTCCAGAGTCGAACAAGACCGTCGACCAGGAACTGATTCGACATGAGGAGTGTTTCATCTTGCGTTGTGATGTCATCGATGAGAAGGAGGCCGGGGATGATGTGTTTATGGTCCGTTGTCTGGAAACAAGCAGTAACGATCGCGGAGGCTCGTGCAGCCACCTCTCGCAGTAGACGGGGGGCTAGCTTGGTTTCGAGAACGCTCCTCAAGGACCGCACATGTCGGGGGAAGAGGATGTGGTTCATGAAGAAGTCCATGGAGTCGACAGGGTACCTGTTAAGATACTTGGCCAGAGGCGTCGTGAATGGGCTTGGACCCGAGAACTGCATCTGTGCTTCGATCTGAACGATTGCATTGACCAAGCTCTCGAGGTACATGTTGGCGGTCGAGGGAAGAAGATGGAAAATGTTGGTGATGCGGACGAGTTTGTTGATACCTTCATTGTCGTGAAGAGGCAATTTAGACGAAGCTTGTAACATCTGCGGGTCGGCGACGAATCTGAAGTGGTCGAGGAGCTTGGAGCCAATCTCAACTTTGAAGTAGTTCGTCAGAAGTTCGAGCAAACGCGCAAGCCCTTCGAGCCCCGAAACGGAAAGTCGCTTTGGATCCGCAAGGTTCATCAATATCGGTCGCAGACCAGTCTGTAGCAAATCCCGTGGCAGCTTGTTCTGGTGAGACATGACCATCTTCAACCCCTCGTATGCGACTTCTTTGATCTCGGGAGAGCTCGAATAAAGTGACTTGAAGTAGGTAGAAGAGACCCTAGGTTTCGGAACGTCAACTTCGATTATTTGCAGGCGTTAGTCAAGCACCCACTTCTGCCTCGTCTGAATCTGCTTGGCGAAGAAATCCGTCATCGGCATGGACGCGGTCAACAACTTAATGCAAGCCACCCGCAATTTTGTAATCTCGATCAACGACTGACGTGGGTTCGCCCTCCCGAGAAGTGCTGCGTCCTCCGCGTCCGCCAACGCCAGCACTTCATGAAGCAACCGCAACAGCTCATCGTTCAGTTCCACGAAGTGAGTTTCTAAACTGACACAATACCGAACCGCCTCAATGATACCGATTTGGATTGAGAATGGGAGGGCGCGAAGGGGTTTTGTGTAGAGATTCGCTAGTATCTTGTCGCGCAGCGGCATGAGGAGGTCTACAAGACTCTTGTCATTGAGCTCCGACAAAAGCTGGAGGCACTTTTGGGAGGCATTCCTGACGATGGGATTGGAATTCGACAAGTCCTGGAAGAAGATGCTGGTGAGGTGCACGAGCTTGTTAAGTTGCGGAGGATCGGTCGGCTGGCTTGGAGGCATGTTCGCGCTGCTGAGGCGAAGAACGCGAGTCATCACATCCATCACCTCATCGACATCCTGTGTGAGGTCATACGGCATATCCTTGAGCACATGCAATAACGTGCGGACAACGTTGACATCGCGGTCGGTAACGCACTTCTGCCCCAGGCCAGGCATGCACGCGATGATCTTGATTCCAGCACATCCGGCGCTCTTGCGAAGCCAGCCAGGCTCCAAGCAGAGAGAACTGAACCTCCCGGTGATGTGGTGGAGGATCCTCAGGACGTCGACCTGAGCGAAGTTCCCGTCCGCGGTCATCGAAACAAGATTGGTAAGGATGGAGAATACGAGCTCTTGTGATTTGATTCTCTCCGCGGGGTTCTCTTGTGCCAGGGATGCCGGGAACGCTTCCAAGTAGCATGCAAGCATGGACCCGGGGAACCTACGGGCGGTGCTGTCGGAGGATGGTCGCTCGGCAACTTCTTGCGCGAAAATATGGTGCGAAAGATTCTTGACGTAGGCCTCTGCCTGAGCCTGGAGTTCCGGGATGTGTACCGCGTCGAAAACTCCCTCCACACACCGGACGAAAACCTCCTCCCGATCTCGGCCCTTAATCCCCTATAAGGCAGATTAGAATGTCCTGGTCACAATGCAAACAGAAGAGGGCGTACGTCCTGAACGAGGACAGATAAACAACTCTCGAGGTACGCATAAGCATATCCCTGGTATTGTGCCTTCGAAGTGGCTGGAATCGTGGCTGACGGTTTTCTGATGGTCCTCAGAGCCAATTTTGACACGGGCGTCAGATTCAAGGTTGTCACGTTCCCGGAAAAAGAGACCCTGATTTTGGCGGGGTCGGAGTATTGCCTATAGTCTAGCAACGGCTCCTGATCTAGTAACTTCCTGTTTCTCCCTCCCAGCTTCCCGAGTATCCTGATCGTCGTGTGTGCGTGATGGTGATTTGCGGGGAAGGGCTTGAGCAGGTCGTGGAGAGCCTCCATCAGATCTCTCAATACGGTATTCAAGGTCGGATCCAGGAAGTCTGGGGTGAGGTTGTCTATACATAACTCGAGTGTCCGAAGACCCTGAGATATCAATTCGCTGCTTCCGCGCAACGCGAGCGCCAGGGGCTGCATTAGGTACGTCAGGTGAGGTAGTAAATGTGTAAGTCGCAGCGGAACAGTCAGACACAGCTCGACAACAAGGTCCCGATGGAAACCAGAAGAGGAATTGAGTTGTCGGTTAAGACATTCGAGCATCTCAGGGAGGAGAGGAAGAACTTCCTTGTAGATAAGCTCGAATTTCCCACCACCTCCACCGATTGCTCGGAATAGTCCGCGAAGAAGGTGGAAGTAGTGTGTCCCATGAGGAGACTTGGCCGCAAGAGGGAAGCAGTCCATGATTAGTCTTCCGAGACGAGAAGCAAGAACGGGTTCGTTGTCAGTGGGGAAGAGAGTTACTGCGCCGAATGCAAGCTTGAACATTCGGATGATCGCCACTGCCACGGACTCGTCGAGTTCACCGAGCTCAGGCAGCCTGGATATTAGATGGTCGAGGACAATTGGAACGAGAGTGGGTGAAATGGTGTCGCGAGAAAGAAGCTGTTGTACAATGGCGAGGATCCAAACACGCTTCTTTGCGCACTCGACATAAACTCCAATCTTCTGTGTCCAGGCCTCCTGGACGATATGGGAGTTAATCTCCATGAAACAGAGCGCCAACCACTCCATGGCCTCGTTGACTTCTCGATCCTGACCGTCGAAGAACGACAGACCATGTAGACCCGCTTCAAACATCCGGCTGACCAGCCCACCGTCAGGGATAGGAACCTCGAGTTTCCGCAATCCGTTTAGGCAGGTCCGGAACCCGTGGACCAACGTCCGATAAAGCATTTTGTACTCTAGAGTTTGATGTGGGTTCCGTGATCTGATTACGAAGGCTACGTGTCTTACCTGGAAGGATGTTTTCCGTCTTCTCGCTGGCGAACAAGGCAACCGCGTATGGCCTGGACTTTTCAATGGCGATCATGTCTGATCCAATAGACTCCCCATTCTTCGTCTTTTCTGCCCGACTAAGAATGTCCTGATGAACGGTAAGCATGCTCTCAAGCTTCGCCGTAGAAATTTCGAGCATGGCAAGCAACACTTTCGCGGCGGCGTGTTTGGATGATGCGCTCTTGGTGACAATAACTTCGACGGAGTTGTAGGCCATCTTAGCACTGAGGATATGAGTGCTGATGGTGAGACAAGGGTTGTGGGTGAGGCCGAGGTAAAGGACCGCAAATCGAGATAGTTGGTCGGGTTCCAATTCTGTGCGGAGATAGTGGATGAGGTCCACGACCGAAAAATATCCTTGTGAACTGCACAGGACGGGGTGAGTGAGTGGTGTATGGATTGCGTAGAACGAACCGTAGGTATTCCTGGGATGCAATGCTAGTGCCCAAAAGGACGCGCTCATCAAGGAGGGTATCCAGATGGTTAATGAGTGCCTTCCGCTTTGAATTGACTGCAAAGATGTGTCGCATGACAATCATCAAGTCCTGTAACAAAAGGGTGTTAGCCGTGGGTGAAACGAATACCTCTGGAACTCACTCTACGTGAGAGGATCGCATTCGGAGGGCAATCTTGGCAGAGCCTCAGTGAGGTAAGCACGAGTGCCTCCCCGAAGGTTTCAAACTGCTCTCCCATACCACGGAGAGTAAAGGTAAGGTAGGAAACCAACTGCCAAATTCATAAGAGTCTGCTGATGACTTCGTTTAAACCACTCCACCTTAATCTGGGCATTGATAAAGTCCGAGTAGGCTTGGTTATTCTTAATCGTCGGTGCAACGCCAGCCCAGATGTTGCCCATGGCTTCACAGTCTTCCCTCGCCTTCTTTTGAGCGGGAGATTCCAGGGCAAGAACTTCGAGGGTTAAAGGAATAGTTGGTTGCATCGCGGAGGTAACCATGACACGATGGGATTGCATGAAGGTCATAACTACCATACCCATCTCCGCGAGAACCTTGAAACTTCGAACGGAGGGGAAGACTACGTTGGGATCTAAGCGTGGAGAATCCTCTGAGAGTGTCTCCTGGACGAGGGATTTCATATTGCGAAACATTTCGAGTAGGATGGAAAAGAAATCTGCGACGATCTCTTCAGAGAGTGCTTTGAAAGAGCGCACAATGTCGATGATGGTTTTGCAGCATGTTACACCATTCTCCTCATTGTCGTGTCGGAGCAGGTAGAGCATCCCTTGGAACAGCGGAAGGGCCTGTGGCCGTATAGCGTCGCCAGATGGGATACGGTGGAGGATGTCCACCAGAACACGACGGAATTCGTATTCTGTGGTTTCTCGTTGGAATGAAGCCTTTCCAGAACGCAAGACCTCGATGATTACTGGGATCGTGTTGGGGATGACTCGTGGGGTCTCAGAATCCCTGGCGGTATCAATTGTCTCTCGTAGCTCGCAGGCCAATGCATATTTTGTCTTGAGGTCTGGGATCGAAGGACGTGATACGTGAACACCGCTGTGGCTGGGGAGTGACTATGGTACATACCTATCCCAGGATCTGCGATTCTCCCGACTTTGAGTTCCACCTCAGCGGCGGTGCTAACTGGGGCGGAATCCATGATAAGTAAGTGTAGAACGCGTGAATGCACGCGACAAATGACCTCAGGCGAAAGCCTGAATTTCGAGGTCTGGTAAGAGCCTCTTCGGCAAACCCCGATCGCGTTTCTCCCCTTCCCACACTTCCAGGCGCTGGCGGGGTGGAGCAGGGAGGACCATACCGTTAGCAAGGTACCTGCGGTAAGGCGCACGCGATATATTCCTAGGCCTTCGCATCACCTACACCAGTCTAAAGAGAGTGATGAGGGTGATTTTTGATGCCGTTTGACATCGGGAGCATCTGATGCAGGTTGCCGCACACAGCCTGCTCCTTTCCAAGGGCTTGCAAATGGGTCACAAGACGTTCCTGGGTTTGCTTTCTCCTCTCGTCTCCCCCACCTTCTCTTTTCAACGAGCTGGTCTCAGTGCTGGAGCTGGCCCCTCCAGCGGTTTCACTCGCGTTTGGTTATTTGTATAATTTTCTAATTTATCGGGCAATCGTTGACGAAGGAGACCTTCATGGCCTGGAATGTCTGGGGCCTGGAGAACCCATCCTCCGATGAGTTCTTGCGCAACCCTGACTTGTGAGTGTCAATCAACCTGCCTCCCTCTCTCCATCCTCCGTCTGATCGTGAATCTCAGCCGTCAGATGGCTGCCTTCTTCCTCGGTTGGGTATTCTTCTACAGTGTACAGATCATCCTCTCCTCTCCTCTACTTCGGGACAACTTCACTCGTGCATGGTTTTCCTTCCTCTCATTTTCCACGAAGTCCATCAAGAGACCAGACGAACCTAACGATATCGAAGTATCTGCTTCCACCATGCTGGCAACCACACCCCGTCACGGAGAGAGGACTCCTAAATTCAACACCGAGTCTAACCATTCTATCACCACCTCCAAAATGAGGGTGTGCGAGTGCAATGCCTTAGTTGTCACTTTGGCACTCTGTTTTTCGTGTGCAAGTGTGGCTCACTTCGCCTCCCTGCTCCGATACACAACCACCGGTGAGACCACATGTGGTACGTGAACCCCGCCTGGTGTAATTCACTTCCGTTGATTCCCTGCGAAGTGTTTGTGGTGGCCTGGGGTGGTACAGCGGCACAAACTGCAAGGCTCACGGGACTGTTGGCCCTTAGCCTCGAGTTGAAGAAGTTCCCAGTCAAGCGGAGGGAAGTCTACACCTTCTGGGTCTTACTTTTTGCCCTTCTGGGTAAGGATGCAGAAAACCCCCACCCTACCGGAGTTCATCTTTTGTCAGGATTGGCCCTCGCCCACAATGCTATCGCCACTGGCACCCTCCGGTATGTGGTTTCTGGGGTTACCCCCGCTGGTGCCTGACACGTCGGTTAAGCCCCGTACCACAATTGGGTATCTCTCTGTGTTATCGCAGGCAGTGAGTGAAGTTGATTTCGGTGAGCGAGGGATGATGTCAAGTCTCACGAGGTTCCTGTAGCTTCACTTCGACAGGCTTCGCTTCCTCCTTTGCCCTGATCTGTGCAGAATTGTACATGGTGATTCGGTTCATTTTCTTCGTGTTGCCTAGAGGTCTCTGCTGGTCTAGTAAGCTGGATGCGTTGAGTGACTCCCGAGTGTATAGAGCACTCAGCCTCTTATTATTGGACGTGTTAACAATAACCTCCGCCGTCAAACCAACCAACCTTCTGGTGGATCTCGTTCCTTCTGCGATCGGCTCAGTGGTGGTGTTGTGTAA
This sequence comes from Thelephora aurantiotincta, assembly GCA_003316405.1. Classification (NCBI taxonomy): domain Eukaryota; kingdom Fungi; phylum Basidiomycota; class Agaricomycetes; order Thelephorales; family Thelephoraceae; genus Thelephora; species Thelephora aurantiotincta. The sequence goes on from QFEV01000477.1 coordinate 20,141, forward strand.
GTATGCTTCTCCAAACCATCCGCATCGGCTAACCGCGCGGCCGTCAGTCGCTTTTGATCTGGCATTGCCAAGAACCGACAAGGACGGCGTTTCCCCGAGGTGGTTATCCCACCATGAGACTCAAAGGTTTACGTTGCACCCTACTCCGGCCCCTTCGATAGCATCCACCCTGTCCATTAGGCGGGTGTCCGGTCACACAGCACACACCATCTCACCGCCGAGCCCTAGTTTCCCGGATGATGAACCACCTCCGGCCCCGACGCGCTCTGCTCTCAGCCTGCGTGTAGCTCTGAGGAAGTTCACCGCTCAAGAACAGCAAAATTGGCGGGTTGTACTCGATAGGTACACCAAGGTCAAGGTAGAATCTCCAACGCTCCCAAGTCCGATAACCGCGCAATCGCCTAGATCCGATCCACGCAGACTTCTCCCCACCCATTCGGAACAATCTGAAACTCAGAGTACCCATCGATCTTTTCAGAAGAGCAACCGACCCCCGGTGGCACTCACCATCAACCCCAACGTACCTCGGTCGACGGAGAGCACTATCATCCCCGACCCCGGCGCTCACGCCACGGATTTCCCTCGTATGCCTCACCTGAGGAAATTCGGCAACAGGGATTGGATCAAGGGGTTTTCCGGGTCCAGCGGGCTCACATACTTGACTCCAATTTCGCAGAAAAATGCGTCTAGTCGGCGTCCCTCGTATGTTCTGTCACCTTCGAGATCGTACCAACAATCGATGGAATCTACACCGCACACTCCAATCCCCACTTGGGAGGACATGTATCGTCAACTTGACCCGAGGCCCATTTCGCCTGTTCCGAACCAAAGTGGTTCCTCCAATCGCCAGTCCCTCTTGTCAAATACACCCGCAGTACCATGCGTCCCACCGATCCCTAGGGCACCTGTTTCGCCGCCGCCTGGGTTGATCAAGTTTCAGCTAATAACTCGGTCCTTATTGACCGACACGCCGCCCGTGGAGCGGATGGGTGTGATTAGGGGTCCGCGGCCTTTGGTTACGGCGTCGCGACCCCGAACCGGAATGTCCAGAGGTGGTCCATAGCCCCTGTTTTAGTTGAGATTAAGCATTTACCTGATGATTTGTGGAATGGTATCGTATACGCCCATTGATCCGGGCCACGTAATTCCCTTCTGTTCGTATCCCGGTCAATGCATTCGTACCTGTTCTCTTCTAGATCTTGACCATGAAACCCGGCAAAAACCGTGGTGTACGATCCAGCAATTGGCCCGGTGACAGGTGTGATTCCCACAGGTACCGGCGCAACTTTTCACATAGCCGTGTCCTCTGAAGCTGCGGCTGCGATCGCCCTAATCTCTTCCTCGTCCACGATCTTCCACACGGGCGAGAGACTACTCACTACGACTCACGTTCTCCTGCTCTCGGTAGAATTATGGCTTCTCCGGAGCTGCTCAGACAGATCCAAGCTGGCAAGGGTCTCAAGAAAGTTCAGACTAATGACCGGAGTGCTCCTGCCGTCGAAGAGAAGAAAAGTGGAGGGGGCGGAGGGGGTGGTCCACCGGTGAGTATTGGAGGTGGTGGACCTCCTCAGCTAGGTGGTCTCTTCGCTGGTGGCATGCCCAAGCTCAAACCTGCTGGGTCTGGTCCCTGTGAGTTGAAACTGTCTCCATCGATCCAGTGGAGATCGCCAACCTATAAATCGTTCCACAGCAAAACCTCCCCCGCAGTTGGGTAAACCACCCACCATACCGGGTCGTAAAGTTCCTACCCCGACGCCGCCTACACCGACACCCCCGACACGACAGCCTCCAGCACCCGCTCCTCCAAGACAACCCCCGCAGCCTCCCGTTCGTCCTCCGGTCCAACCACCATCTCGTCCTCCTATTCAGCCGCCAGACAGGCCCCCGCCATCTCCATCTCAACCTCCTCCACCCCCGACATTACGCACGCGAACACCACCTCAGCTACCTAATAGGAGTGTTCCCGCGCTCCCGCAGCGTTCCAACCCAGAGCCTCTTTCTAGAACTGTAGAGAGCCCCTCCAAGCCGGGTCCCCCAAGCCGTGTGATCCCACCCCATAGACCCAACGTGAATCCTCCCCTTCCTCCAGGTAGGCCGCCTCCACCTCCTAGGACTGCGACACCTCCTTCCCGGACAGCGACTCCACAACCTGATGGGGAATCACCAACACCTTCATCGTCCATCTCTTTAAGGCCTATCCCAACCAGAAACGTAGGTACCCCCGCTCGGTCGGTCCCGCCTCCTCCAACCTCCCCAGGGCGGCCTCCACCGCCTCCACCTCCGCGACCACTCTCGACTGCAGCGACTCACCCTGGGCAATCTCCCTCTCGAATGGTGCCACAGCCTCCAGTGAGGAAGCCTCCGCCAATCAACGACCAAATGTCGAGGTTGCGAACGGGGTCTGAGATTGGACCACAGCGAAACTCTGCACTTGGTATCCCGCCACCTCGACCCAGAACTGTTTCCGCCGCAGAATCTCGGCCACTTTCCGGTCCCCCAAGCAGGATTGTATCGATGTCGGTGAATGGTGTGAAAGCCAGCAACGTCCTGGCATACAACAAGAAGAGTACGTCAGATCCTGCGTTTGTATGATTTGCAGTTGACTTAGGGGTCTCGTTCTGATATCTAGTTCCTGACCCACCCCCCCGGGCTGGCAATCACACGTTCCCTACCGAGTTTCCACCCCCGCGACCGTTCAATCCCAGTGTAAGGAGATATGCTGGAGGAAAGCAGAAAGGCTGTGCGTTTGATCTGGGACAACTCTAATTTGTATACTACGTACGGAGATAGTGCAGTATAAGAATTCTGGCATGGTTTCTAATTTACCGGTTGCCAATAGCCTCAGAGCCAGCCTGTGAGATCTGAGAACCTGAGTTATACGTGTGGCTGAGATGGGAACACGTATGTACGCCACGTCTTATATAAGTCGCGAGCGAACATTATTGGTTACATTCCACCCTCTCCCTCCTCCCGTCATGAAGTTCTCCTCCCTTCTTCGTTCACTGACCACCCTCGCCGTCGTCACGGTTGCCGTCGCCTCTGACGTTATCGACGTCACCCCCAAGAATTTCGACGCTATTACTAATGAGCCCCTGGTCCTCCTCGAGTTCTTTGCACCATGGTAATCACTCTTCACCTCAGTCCGAGGGAAGATGGCTAAAGCCTCTGTTTGACTGTAGGTGTGGTCATTGCAAAGCCCTCGCTCCTCATTATGAGGAGGCTGCTGCCAAGCTGAAGGAGAAGGGCATCAAGCTCGCCAAGGTCAACTGTGTTGACGAGGCAGACCTCTGCCAGGAAAACGGCATTCAAGGTTACCCGTGAGTTTCTCTACAGCCTACCCCAACCACTCAACTCTGAACACAAACCTGCGCGTTCTCTTCCATCTCCTCTAGGACACTCCGCGTGTTCCGCCATGGGGCGTCCACCGACTACAGCGGTCCTCGCCAGACTGAGGGCATTGTCTCTTACATGATTAAGCAGTCACTCCCCTCCGTGACTGAAGTTACCGGTGACAACCATTACGAATTTACGCACGCCGACAAGATTGTTGCTATCCTTTACACTGGCAGTAAAACAGAGGTCCCTGCCCCAGAGTTCAGCGCTACTGCTGAGAAACATCGCGACGACTGGCTCTTCGGACATTCTACTGACGAAAACGCTGCCAACATCGCTGGTGTTACACCTCCATCCTTGGTCCTGTACCGCAGCTTCGATGAACCACGACTTGCCTACCCTTATCCCATTGTTTCCGCCAACGTCTGGGATATCGAAAGATGGATTTCCGACTTGTCCATTCCATACCTTGATCAAGTTGGCCCCGATAACTACGCCCTTTACGCTGAGAGCGGAAAGCCTTTGGCTTACCTCTTCCTAGACCCCAGCGAAGAAAAGAAGGAGGAGCACATCGATCTTCTCAAGCCTGTCGCCAAGAAGTTCCACAACAAGGTCAACTTCGTTTGGATCGACGCCGTTAAATTTGGTGACCATGCCAAGGCTCTAAACCTCCATGAACCCAAGTGGCCCGCCTTCGTCATCCAGGACCTCACGACACAACTCAAGTACCCCTACTCCCAGGAACAGAGCTTGGACGCCGACAAGATCGAAGAGATGGTTGAGACTTACGTCGCTGGTACCCTCAAGCCCGAGCTGAAGAGCAAGCCCATCCCCGAGAGCCAGGATGGCCCCGTCGTCGAGCTTGTTGGAAAGCAGTTTGACGAAATCGTGTTCGACGATTCTCGTGATGTTTTCATCGAGTTCTACGCGTCATGGTGCGATTTTCTCGCTGATTTGTATCCTGACATGACTGATCCTGTGGCTCTCCCACCTAAGGTGCGGACACTGCAAGCGCCTCAAGCCCACATGGGACTCTCTCGGTCAACATTTTGCCGGCTTCAAGGATAGGCTCACGATGTACGTCTTGAAGCGATCACTCGGCTTTGAACGCTTGACTCATTAAACATACGCACTCCAGAGCCAAGATGGAGGCCGTTGACAACGACATTCCCCCATCTGCTCCTTTCCGTGTTTCCGGTTTCCCAACAATTAAGTTCAAGAAGGCTGGAACCCGTGATTTTATCGACTACGATGGTGACCGTTCTCTTGAGAACCTTATTGCTTTCGTTCATGAAAACGCCAAGAATTCACTTGAGACCCCTACCGGCGACGAGTCCACACAAGAACCATTGGTTGAACCTGAGCGCCCCCATGACGAGCTGTAGGAGAATGGTCTGGGTGTAAGAACGCTGGAAATTAAAGACAGCACTTTCCTATACTTGCTTTGTTTCGGCTGGTATTACGAGATTGTATAGCCTTGTTGATGACCCTTTGCGCAGACCAACTGCGAGACAGTGCCCCCCCCGGCCGCTATGACCACGAACAGTTGGCTGGAATATGTAGGTGCGATCAGTGCGATCAGTCCTAACATATATACCTCATCAACACAGCCGCCACGGTACGCCTCCAGGTACCTTATAAAGACTGCACTACCCCTGTTGGGTATTCTACCCTTACGTCCCTAACTACACTATGGCTGGAAGTGAAGAGCTCCCAGCATACACTCTGATGGACCGCGGTCCGAGCCCTGGGCCAAGTAGTCTCCCACCATCCTACGAAAACACAACTTTTACCATTGGGATACGCACGGTCTCCCATCCGCTTGTGTCTATAGAGCAGTTGAAGTCTCACCTACGGTTACTTGGGATGTTCGCACTCGTAAAGCAGAAGATTGAGGACCCTGACTCGGATCCTCAACTCGCGAACATGGTCCCCCTTCTAGCCAAGGCGCTTTCCCCGAGGGAGCGATGGGTATGGTTCCTTGAACTAGCCACCGAAAGGTACGTTGCGGTCATGGAACATCCTTCCCGCGAGTCACAAACTATGTCAGGTTCGAACGCTGGGTATCGAGTCTGGATACTTCTGGAAACTTATCTATTATCCCCCCTGTCGACGTGTGGATCATCTGGCATGCGTACATGCTCAACCCCATGTAGGCCAATTTCACCAGGCTCATTCTGTGTGTCAAGCCCTTGACCGTTCTCGAGGTGGTACGCAGAAGATTGTGCTAGGTTGCCGCTTTTGCAACCGTTGCGGCACCTCGAGGACAACCCTATCGATCTGGTGGTACGTCTAGATAGGGCGACATGCGGGGGTCTGTGCAAATGACGTGTCTTAGGCCAAACTAGGAGACGATCCCTTCAACTTTCGACCTCCTCCCGACCAAGAAGAGATCTGGGAATCTCGCACAAGGCTCCCTTACAACCCATTCATTTCCTGCGGTGTACATACTCGCATCGACGTCGACTGTCCCCGGTGCGGTAGGCCGATCACCGTTCGTAAGCCTTGTTCCATATCTCAGGGGTCTCCTCCAACTCAGACGGATTCCCAGCGTTCTTGGACGCTGGAAAGACCGGTTTTGCACAAGCAGAATTCAGTGCTGTGTGTGGAAACTGCTTCTTCGAAGTTACACGAGAGAGACTGGGGGTCGCCAAGTTCGCGAAGGACGTTGTCCTGGATCCGGGCAACCCCAACCATAGAGAGATCTACGGGAGAGCTGTCTATCTTCCGTGAGTGCACCAGCTGGAGGCAAATTATCTCTCCGAGACTCACGTCTATCGTCCAGTGGAACACTTTTGATGGCATCTGGACTTTACAGCACAACTATAGCGAAGCAAGCCAAAGATAAGCTGAAGCGAACGGCTGCCTTCCGGAACGATCAGTATGGGCGTCCTAGGAATCCATGTCCATATCCTGACACCGAGACATGGAGGAGGGCTATAGGTGAGAAATTGAAGTACGAGGCCGCCGAGTTGAGAGTGAACTTGGAACAGTGTTTAATCGCCCCAAGGTATGATGCTCAGCGAAAAACCGGGCAACAAAAAATAATCTCACTTCCACCCATTTCTCTTGAAGGGTTCGGAAGATTGCCGGTGCCTATGTGGATGGGAAACCGTTCTCACTTGGACTCGTTGCCGCAGTATGTGCTCCTGTACATTTGGGCTCACTACTCGGTGGCTAACTTTGACAAACCAAGGCGATGAGGCAAACGAGGTTTACTGAGAAGATGCAACAACTTGGGTGGCTTAACCCTGGGTTTTTTGACGATCCAGAGGACGAGAGGGCGCTGCAGCACTCCATCGCACGATATTACGGGTGAGTCCTGTCGCAGTGGTCTGTATCTTATCTGTCCCTGAAACGACGCCATAAAGGTTTCTGACATTAATGCAAGACTCTCCTGATTCGTTCTTTGTACCAACCCTTGACATCGATCTCGCGTGGCAGTATGTCTGTTCATGATACACGCCACTCGTAACTTCTTACAGCCGTCGTTCACAGTACGCACCAACTTGCACCAAAAGCCTACAAGGAGGACTGTAGGCTTTACGTGTGGAGATTTGTGAATCAGTACGTCACGATCGGGTTCTTGTCGGGAAATAGAGAGGCTAAGTGCACAAAACTCAAGTGATGACCAGGTCGAGGAGGGACATCTGTCAGACGGATTTGACCTCACATGTCGCGCATGGGAGGTGAGCTTGTTATTCTGCAAGACACTTGTATATCCGCTCAATGAGCTTCTTCTAGTCCCTTTTTGGGATGCCTTACATGTATTGTGGGTGTCCTCTGCCGGTAGGCACTCCATTTGAACGATCGTTGCAGCTTTGTGACTGACAAAACTTCAGGGAACCACCATTGGTCAAAGGCTCGGCAGGCTGAGTTCACTCGTCGCCCCGCATCGTCAACACGCGGTCCCTCCATTAGATCGCGAGGACTGCTACTCTGCCACCCACCCCAGTGACCACAACTCGATCTTCATCAACTCCAGGATTAACAGGCAACGACGCGAGACCAGACGAGTGAAGTGGGACCGCAGAAGGGAAAGAGACGGACAAAAGATCCAGAAGTCCGAAGGGAAAGGCAAGAAGAAGATCAGAGACCTTGAGGAAAGATACGCGAGAGGTCGAGGACACGACGCCGCGTTCATGGTTCCGGTGCCGCTAACGGATGGGTATGGATATCCACATGTGTGCCCGGCGTATCGGGGGTCATGCGCCATCGTGAGTTGCTGTTCGCCCGTACATGTGGTTTATCCGAGGACTGAACCCCGTGATCTCAGGGTGTATCCGGGTGTGTCGGAGGCGAACGCTCGGTTCCAACCTTCGCAGCGAATTGTTTGAATTGCAGTGCTGGTGGCTGCAGCGGCGGGGGGTGTGGCGGTGGTGGTGGCAACGGAGGGTTGGGTGGGGGATGCAGCAGTGGTGGCGGTGGCGGTGGTGG